>JARQOC010000001.1:507901996-507955925 GCA_033576535.1 Allobates femoralis | reverse complement strand
CGGGACCGGTACCGAAGACCTCCGGACGTCACAAGACCTCAGATCTCCGGGAGAAGATGGGCTGAAGGACCTGTGAGATTTCAGCCAATCAGCATGTGGCAGAGCGGTCAAAGGGTTTGTCACGTGGCCGCACTGCCAGCCAATCAGATTGGCCAGATCGCTCATTGGCTGGCAGTGCGGCCACGTGACAAACCCATATGACCGCTAGCCGCTTGCTGATTGGCTAAAATCTCCCAGGTCCTTCAGCCCATTTTCTCCCGGTGATCTGAGGTCTTGTGACGTCCGGAGGTCTTTGGTACCGGTCCCGGTACATAAGGTACAGGCCCCACAGAAGGTGAGTATGAATGTTTATTGTTTTTAACCCCTTAGACTAACTTTTAGGGTACTTTTGTAGTGTATCTGTATAGATACACTGCAAAAGTACAGGTTGCTATTCGGACTTGCTGGACGCGCAACAAGTACTGAGTCTCGGGCCCGGACTCGTTAGAGTCCAGCGATTCTGAGTATTTCAGGATTCGCCCATCCCTAACTATCATAATATATTTGTGCACATGCTAAAAAAATAGTATTTTAAACATATGGATTGAAAGGAAATAAATGGATTTCACATTTTAAAGAAATATCCATATTACAGTTTTTCATGAGTGTGAACAGAATTATCAACTATGTATGTTAAGCATATAATGGACATATAGTGAATGAAATAATTATTTCATCCCTTGCTGATTTTGTAAGTTTGCCCACTGACAAAGACATCTATCATTTTAAGAATAGGTTAATTTTAATAGTGAGTGATAGAATATCAAAAATTAAATCCAGAAAATCATATTGTCTAAATTATACTGTATAATTGTATTTGCATTTTGAAATGAGAAATAAGTGTTTGATCCCTGTGGCAAACAAAACTTAATACTTGGTGGCAAAACCCTCGTTGGCAAGAACCGTAGTAAGACGTTTTTTAGTTGACGATGAGGTTTTTGCACATGTTCAGGAGGAATATTAGTCCACTCCTCTTTGCAGATCATCTCTAAGTCATTAAGATTTTGTGGCTATCGCTTGGCAACTCAGAGCTTCAACTCCCTCCATAAGTTTTCTATGGGATCATGGTCTGATGACTAGCTAGGACACGCCATGACCTTAATGTGCTTCTTTTTGATCCACTCCTCTGTTGCGTTGGCTGTATGTTTTGGGTCATTGTCATGAACTAGGCGAGGGAAGGAGGTTGTCATTCAGGATTTTATGGTTTATGGCTCCATCCATTGTCCCATTGATGCGGTGAAGTAGTCCTGTGCCCTTAGCAGAGAAACAGCCCAAACACATGTTTCCCACCATCATGCTTGACTGGGGGGACAGTGTTCTTTGGGTCATAGGGTGCATTTCTCTTCCTCCAAACACGACGGTTGAGTTAATGCCATAGAGCTCAATTTTTGTCTTATCTGACCACACCTTCTGCCAAACACTGTCACCATCTTCCAGGTGTTCATTGGCAAACTGAAACATTTGCCTTTTTGATCAGTGGGTCTTTGCGGGCAGTGCAGGATTTTAATCCATTAAATTGTAATGTGTTACCAATGATTTTCTTGGTGACAGTGGTCTCAACTGCCTTGAGATCATTAACAAGTTCCCCCATGTAGTTTTAGTCTAATCTTTCACCTTCCTTATGATCCTACATGCCCCACAAGTTGAGATTATGCATCGAGCCACAGATCGATGTCGACTGATTCTCACTTTGCATTTCTTCCATTTTCTTACTATTGCATCAACAGTTATCTCCTTCTCACCCAGCATCTTACTTATGGTTTTGTACTCCATTCCAGCCTTCTGCAGGATCTTTTCTCTGACATCCTTAGAAAGCACTTTGGTCTTGCCCATGTTGTAGACGTTATAGTCTGACTGATTAATTGAGAGTGTGGAAAGGTGT
This sequence comes from Allobates femoralis, assembly GCA_033576535.1. NCBI lineage: Eukaryota > Metazoa > Chordata > Amphibia > Anura > Aromobatidae > Allobates > Allobates femoralis. The sequence continues at coordinate 507,954,004 of JARQOC010000001.1, read as the reverse complement.
CTTTTATACAAGTGACAATTTAAGACAGCTGTCTTAAATGTAGGTAACGAGTTGATTAGGAGCGTCTGACTGGCCTATAGGAGTCAGAACTCTTAATGGTTGGTAGGGGATAAAATACTTATTTCTCTCTTCATATTGCAAATACATTTATATAATTTAGACAATGTAATTTTCTGTAATTTATTTTTGACATTCTAATTCTCACTATTAAAATTAACCCACCCTTAAATTTATAGAATGTTCATGTCTTTGTCAATGGTCAAACTTACAAAATCAGCAAGGGATCATATACCGTATATATTCGAGTATAAGCTGAGTTTTTCAGCACAGAAATTGTGCTGAAAAATGCCTCCTCGGCTTATACTCAAGTCATAGGCCGGCTGCCCGCCCCCCCCATCGGTATACAGGCCGCCCACCCCCCAGTGGCATACAGGGCCCCCCCTGCTGCCACACACCTGTAAAGTAATACATCATTATACTTATCCCTGTCGCTATCGCCGCTCTGACACTGCGCTCCACCGGGTCTTCAGGCTTCCTCCTCCGGCGCACAGACAATGACGTCATTGCCTGCGCCCGCTGGTCAAAAGCAGGAAGAAGCATGAAGACCCGGAGGAGCGCGGTGACAGAGCGGCGACAGCAACAGGGATAAGTATAATGATGTATTACTTTACAGGTGTGCGGCAACAAGGGGGGCCCTGTATACCACTGATGGGGGGGACGCCTGAATACCACTGCGGAGGGGGGGCACCTGTATACCACTACTGTGGGGGCCTGTATACCACTTCTGAGGGGGCCTGTATACCACTTCTGAGGGGGCCTGTATACCACTTCTGAGGGGGCCTGTATACCACTTCTGAGGGAGCCTGTATACCACTTCTGAGGGGGCCTGTGTATCACTTCTGAGGGGACCTGTATACCACTGATAGGGGCTGTACCTGATGGGGCTGTATATACCACTGACAGGGGCCTGTATATATCACTGATGGGGAGCCTGTATATACCACTGAGGGGGGGCCTGTATATACCACTGAGGGGGGCCTGTATATACCACTGATGGGGGCTGTAACCTCTGATGGGGGGGAACTGTATACCAGTGATGGAGGTCCTATATACCAGTGATGGGGGATTATATACCAGTACCGGGGGTCCATTTATCATGATGAGAGGGGCTGTATACCGTGATGAGTCTGCTTCATTTTCCCCTTAGGCTTATATGCGAGTCAATAAATTTCCCAGCTTTTGGGGGCAAAAGTAGGGGGGTCGGCTTATACACGGGTCGGCTTATACACGAGTATATACGGTAATTATTTCCTTCACTGTATGCTATTTTTATCTGAATTGCTAGCAGATAAGTGTAGAAAAGGTGGCCTCACATGCTGCTGACCTTTCTCAATTTTAAAAGTTAGTTCTCAAAAAAAAAATTAAAAGCTTTTTTAAAGGGATATTTAATGGAGATTTCAAGGTTCCTCGATTTCACAGCTGCTGCCATATCTGGCAATGTTGCAAAAATTCACAGCCTGCAGGTGTCCCATCACCTGGAAACTCAAGGAAGCTTAAAAACTTTATTTTAAAGGAAACCTGTCAGCTTGTTCTACCCCCATAACCTATCACTACCTGTCCCTGCACCTTGGTAGCTAATCCCTAACCATCCCTGTCTGAGCTAATTGTGCCCTATCAAGTTAAAAAAAATTGCTTTAGAACTTACAAGCAGTCTCCATCCAGAGACTGGAAAGGGGCCCCATTCTACCCTCCTCGCTGGCTCATAGCACTCCTCGCTGGGCATCCACATTCCTTGTGCTGTGCCACATCTTTTAGAAATACCTGTCTCCTTTGTAACTATGATGCGCCGGGCCAGAACGTCATATCCGGCCGGGTGCATTTTGGGGGCTGATCATGTGTTCGGCCTGGCTAAGGCGCATGCACAGTGCGCATATTGAAGCTGAGCCATATAGGTCATAAGTCCCCACAATGCACCGGGCTGGATATGACATGTACGGCTCAGCTCTATATGCACACTGCACATGCACCAGAGCAGGGCCAAACACATGATCAGCCCCTACAATGCACTGGGCTGGATATGACGTTCTGGCCCGGCGAATCATAGTTACAAAGTAGGCTGGAATTTCAAAAAGAGGTGATGTGGTGCCCCTGCGGACTGGTTGCCACACAGAAGCTGCACCTATTCCACAAGTGTGGTGTCATCATTCCCTGGTGAGAGGGGTCACAAACCCAAGACACAGAACTGCACATAACATCATCCCAAATCAGGGCCAGGGGATTCTAAAGAGAGGGAGGGGTTAGCAGTAGGTTAGAAAAGCAGTCAAAGTAGGAGGAGAGTACAGTTTAGACCACTCCAGAGGGGAGTGAGGAGGAAGGTGTCCGGAGTGGATGCAGGATAGAGTGTGTGCTAGGAGACTAGGAAGTGGGGAATTCACCCATGTGCATAAAATCTGGCCTGAAATGAGTTGGGCAGAGGGACAGGTTGCCTGAGGGGATCGGCCCCGATCTGGTGGGAGTGCTGCATGCCTTTGCCAGTAAAACTGGATGCCATTGGTTCTGCACGATTGGTGGTCACCAACCATGCATAATCACTGGGACAGTGGCGAGAACTAGGGTCAGGGGACGTGTTGAAGCAGTCGACCGACAAGGCCTGCTGCCATCAGCCTGGGACCCTGTCCACGAAGGTGCTGGGTAGGGGGGAGGTATACAGCACAGGAGAAGAGCAACCAAGAAAAGCTAAGAATGGTGTCTTGGCAGAGTGACCCTAACCATCTGGGAACTAACCTGGCCATGCTTTTGGAGAAGTACAGCACCCGGCTGGGTGAACTTGACTGATCTTCGAGTAAAGGTAAAGAACTGTACGAACTATAGTTGCCTCCTCCTTCCTTATCTTGCGACTTCCCCCACCACCGTTACCACTATAGACTACACTACACATCGTCCCTGGGGCCCAGCTCCACCTGTGGGGAGCTTTACCATCCCAGCTACACTACCATCTGCCCCAGCGATCATATACTGCAGCGTCAGCCATCCCGAGCCAAATACCACAGGTGGTGTCACAAACTATACCTTATAAATAATTCCCTTTTTCTGCATGCCCAGGGCCATGGAGCCGAGTCACCGCCACTGTGACCTCCCAAGCACCGACCGGCCCAGTTACCGAGTACCCCACGGCTCTGGTGGGTGTCGCATTGGCACAGCACAAGGAATGAAGACGCCCAGTGGGGCGTGCTAGGAGCCAGCAAGGAGGGGAGAATGGGGCCCCGGAGCCTGCCTTTCCAGTCTCCGAATGGAGATTGCTTGTAATTTATAAAGCATTTTTCTTAAACTTTTTAGAGCACGTTTAGCTCAGACAGGGATGGTTAAGGATCATCTACCAAGGTGCAGGGGCAGGTAGTGATAGGTTAGGGGGGTAGAACAAGCTGACAGGTTCCCTTTCAAGATCCAGGTTGAAAGAAACCAGTAAACCTGATGGCTGTCAACTCACCTTACCTTTGGTTAGGTGTGTTCTCAGCCACCAGATCTTCAGCGAGCATTTTAACCCCATATATTCAAAGAAAGTTTTAGGGCCATTTTACAATTTTTAACTTTTTTCTCCAACAAAGCTGTGTTTGCTGATTTTTAAGTTACTCGGGTTTTCTGATCACGAACTGAATCGGTAATGTTCGTGCCAAATTTGAAATTGCTGAATATGTTCAGAGAAAATTCCCTGTCATATATGATACAGTCTATATAGAGTCTAATGCATGGGTATAATGAGACACATGAGGCATACGCTTCTTAAGCAGCTCTTGTATTGCTTCATACAAGTTAGTGCATCAGCAGGATAAAGTAAATGCAAGTTGCAGAAGGCAAACAACCAAGGACATCAGAGCATTAAAGCATAGTACAAGTCATTCAGTCTATTACTTTCCTGTCAGATGTTGCTGGCAAATAGGAAGCTTTTGTGTCCATAAATGATTCCAGGCAGAGTGAATCCAGGCTTCAGAGAGCAAGACACAAACTGGTTTCAGACCTGATTCAGGAGCACAGGTAAATCAGCTGAAATTGACTAAAAGGGCAATTGGCAAGGAACAGGGCAGGGACATCAAAGCTGAGGACTCCATCTTGTTTGAGGGCAAAAGTCAATGCACAGGACAGGAAACAAGATGGCCGACGACAAGCTGAGAACTCCATATTGGTTGAGGGCAAAAGTCAATGCACATGACAGGAAACAAGATGGCCGACAAAATACACTAAATGCAAACATAACAACAGATATAGCAAAACAGACTGAAAACCTTACATTCCCTCATCTCTATTCATATGTCCCATTTGGTCACAGATAAAGCACCAGTGGGAATCTGATGCAGGCCAGGTGCTAGCAGAGGGGACAAGGCATCCTGAGGCAGGTAGAGGCAGAGATGATAGTTGATGGCTTACTCTCCTTCCAGCTGGCAACAACCAACTTCCACACCTCAGGTTTACAATTGACTTCATAAGTATTGAAAATCTGCATTGTTTTATCAGCCTTTTTTGGCTCAATTGCAAACTGCTGCACCTCCACAGGACAAAGATGTAAGAATTGGTCCTTCACCATCAGAACATTTAACCCCTGTATGGTGGTAACTAAAAGTCCTGGGACCTACTGCTCAAAGTTGGTTCTGAGGCCATCCACCCCATCACATCACTGCAGCGGTTTAATTAAACTGATAGGACTTGATTTGAAAGGGCACACACCTGTTTATATAACACCTCACAGCTCACAGTGCATGCCAGTCCAAATGAAAATCATGAGGTCAAAGGAACTGGCCAAGGAGCTCAGAGACAGAATTGTGGGAAGGCACAGATCTGGCCAAGGTTACAAAAGAATTTCTGTAGTACTCAAGGTTCCTAAGATGTTTGGGACCACCAGAAGTCTTCCTAGACCTGGCCGTCCAGCCCAACTGAGCAATCATGGGAGAAGAGCCTTAGTGAAAGAGGTAAAGAAGAACCCCACAATCACTGTGGCTGAGCACAAAAGATGCATTAGGGAGATGAGATAAAGTTTCACAAAATCAACTATCACTGCAGCCCTCCACCAGGCAGGCCTTTATGGCAGAGTGGCCCAACGGAAAGATCTCCTCAGTGCAAGACATATAAAAACCTGCATATTACTATTAGAAATAAGCTTCTCTGGTCTGATGAGATGGACAGAACTTTTTGGTGACAAATCTAAGTGGTATGTGTGGAGAAAACTAGGCACTGCTCATCATTTGCCCAATACAATCCCAACAATGAAACATGGTGATGGCAGCATCATGCTATGGAGGTGTTTTTCAGCTGCACGGACAGGATGACTGGTTGCGATTGAAGGAAACATGAATATGGCCAAGTACAGAGATATCAGAATACACAGATAACCTCTTCCAGAGTGCTCTGGACCTCAGAGTTGGCCAAAGGTTCACCTTCCAACAAGACAATGACCCTAAGCACACAGCTAAAATAACAAAGGCGTGGCTTCAGAACAACTCAGCCAGAGCCTTGACCTAAACCCTATTGTGCATCTCTGGAGAGACCTGAAAATGGCTGTTCACCAACGTTCACCATCCAACCTGATGGAACTGGAGAGGATCTGCAAGGAAGAATGGTAGAGGATTCCCAAATCCTGGTGTGAAAAACTTGTTGCATCATTTCCAAAAAGACTTATGGCTGTAGTACCTCAATAGGGTGCTTCTACTCAATACTGAACAAAGGGTCTGAATACTTATGACCATGTTATATTTCAGTTTTACCTTTTTAATAAATTTGCAACATTTCTACATTTCAGGGTTTTTTTTCAGTCAACTTGGGGTGCAGAGCGTACATTAATAAGAAAGGATGAACTTTTTTACATTTACCAAATGGCCGCAATGAAACAAAGAATGCAAAAATTTAAAGAGGTCTGAATACTTTCCATACCCACTGTATATATATCGTATATATATCACTGGTTCCAGCTGGTAATATAAATATATACACACACACACCCTTACTTTGCCAAGTATTTAAAGGAGTCAGATATGGCTTTAAAGAAGGTGATTAATTTTAATATGATAATTAAATCATTACAGAAAATAGGAAATAGTGTGATATTGCGCATACTTTTGGATAATATAAATCACAAACATAAAGTACTTACATTGCACACTACACAGGAAAAACTTCACCAGGAGCACATCATCATCTGTCCGGGAACATCAGCTGTGAGAAGTGGAACAGCGATGACAGAGAAATTCTTGGGATGCACACTGTGGCGTCATGGGCATCCCCTTTTAGTCCACAGGTCAACAGGGCTTCTGTCTTAGCTGAAATCTTCACTAGCTTGTTTGAAAACAAATGCTTGTGTAACCAAGTGTTACACAAGCTCTAACAGGTTCTATTTTTCCGATATATTATCTCTCTTTCTGAGTGGCCAACTCTTCAGATGTAGATCAAAACCAGAAAAATACATCTCCGGATGAAACCAAAGTGATGCCAAAGTTTCTCCTGGTAACAAATGTTTTACCATACTATAAACACAATGTTTCTCAGTAAATATTGCTAACGAAACTATGCAGTAATTGAGTGATACTATAAAAATAGCACTTTCACATTAAATATTGATAAAGGAGCTATGCAGTCCAGGTGTTGTGAAAATTATAGAAAATACAAAGCTAAACTGTTACTGTCTATTATCCTAAAGTGGTCTTTAAAGACAGGCTACCAATATGGATTCCTGATGGCCATTAACATCTCAGCACTACAACCACTCGGTCCCATCACTACCAAACCCACAATAACGCGTGTAACAGCATGATACACTGTCACCACCGATCATTTATCAGGCCAATTGGATACCCATTACTGGTAACATGAGGTTTATACAAGGTCGTTGTTTTACATCATAGGGCAAGAAGAATGAAGCTATTAAATTTGCTTTATTTAATCCAAAGAATAGGCAGTGTTTACAAAAATATGCAAGGTATTACAAAGGGGACAAAATATAATACAGCATAGACATTTACATAAAATAAAAAGGAAAATTACTAGACCTTTGCCACAGGGATCATGTCCTAGTTTAGAGAGGGAGGGAGTTCTTAGAAGAAACACAATTCAGCATCGCTGCTTAGTTCTAGGTCCTCCATAGTCTGAATGACTCAAAACTAATGCATTTGGTTTTTATGAAAACACACTAAACTTACTGACCTTCCATCTTGTGACCTCATATATGGGTGGTTCAGGGATGTCCTCAGACTAGCAGAAAGTTTATAGAATTCCAATTTTCATCATATCTTTGCCTATAAACATTGCATGTGAAAGATATTAACAACATCTTGTCAGTTGTTAATTTATCATTTAATAGACAGGAACCACAGCTTAACTGCTATTCTCTAATGGGCAGAAATCCATTTGCTATGATACTGACCATCATCCAGTGAAGCAAAACAGTGTTTTGCATTCACCATTTTGTTTGGATTCTACAAATATAATTTTCATAACTGAAATAATGACAGTGCATGAAATTTGGCTTAAAGGTTTTCTAGCTGAGAGAACAAAGAAATTTGAGTATGTGCTTCTTCTTTGCTTCCGCCAAATGTCTTATCTGTCTTTTGGGTCATAAACCTGAGCTTTCTTAGCATTCCTGGCCTTGTTAGCTGTCTTTAATTACCTAGGGAAGGGGTCTCAGAGAGGCTGTGTACAGCTGCAATGTGTAAGCTCATTGGTAAGTGAACTGTTACACAGAAAAATAAGAGGGGGATCATGGTCTCTGGGCTAAGTGTTAACTTGAGGACAATGGAAAATGTATTTCTATTACATGTTCCTGACAGAGGGCTATGAGGGAGCCTTTATTTTAATTTATTATGTATTTATACATTTATACTATTGTACCCGTATGACTAATTGTGATCTGTCATTGTTTGTCACCGTTTGTGGTCGTCTTCGACCACATTTCTTTGTCTACCCTCTAAATTGTAAAGCGCCATGTATCCTAATAGCGCTATATAAATACCTATTATTAATAATACCGTATATACTCGTGTATAAGCCGACCCGTGTATAAGCCGACCCCCCTACTTTTGCCCCCAAAACCTGGGAAAACCTATTGACTCGTGTATAAGCCGAGGGTGGACCCCAGCACAGGTATACAGCCCCCAGCAGTGTGGTATACAGGCCCCCTCAGTGGTATACAGCAGCCTCCCCAGTGGTAGTATACAGCAGCCTCCCCAGTGGTAGTATACAGTAGCCTCCCCAGTGGTATATACAGCAGCCCCAGAGGGGTATACAGCAGCCCCAGAGCTGTATACAGCAGCCCCAGAGCTGTATACAGCAGCCCCAGAGGGGTATACAGCAGCCCCAGAGGGGTATATAGCAGCCCCAGAAGGGTATATAGCAGCCCCAGAGCTGTATACAGCAGCCCCAGAGCTGTATACAGCAGCCCCAGAGGGGTATACAGCAGCCCCAGAGGGGTATATAGCAGCCCCAGAGGGGTATATAGCAGCCCCAGAGGGGTATATAGCAGCCCCAGAGGGGTATACAGCAGCCCTAGAGCTGTATACAGCAGCCCCAGAGCTGTATACAGCAGCCCCAGAGGGGTATACAGCAGCCCCAGAGGGGTATACAGCAGCCCCAGAGGGGTATACAGCAGCCCCAGAGGGGTATACAGCAGCCCCAGAGCAGTATACAGCAGCCCCAGAGCTGTATACAGCAGCCCCAGAGGGGTATATAGCAGCCCCAGAGGGGTATACAGCAGCCCCAGAACTGTATACAGCAGCCCCAGAGCTGTATACAGCAGCCCCAGAGGGGTATACAGCAGCCCCAGAGGGGTATATATCAGCCCCAGAGAGGTATATAGCAGCCCCAGAGGGGTATACAGCAGCCCCAGAGGGGTATACAGCAGCCCCAGAGGGGTATATAGCAGCCCCAGAGGGCAGTGGCGTAACTAGAGTCTGAAGGGCCCCGGTGCGAAATTTGGACCTGGGCCCCCCCGCCCCCTTTTTTCGTGCGCCCACATTAGTCAGATGTATTGGCCCTATATAATGTTCTAAATCCTATAAAGACTCACGAATTGACCCCTCTCCCCTTCATTAAGTATTAATGTCCCTCATCCTGCTATATTTGGTCCTCCTCCCGGAATATGCCCTTATCCTGGTATATGTGGTCTTCCATTATAGTATAACGCAGTCTCATAGCCCTTCATATAGTAAAATGCAGCCTCATATCCTTCCACATAGAATAATGCAGCCTCATAGCCATCCATATATAATATAATGCTGCCTCATAGCCCTCCATATAATATAAGGCAGCCTCATTGCCCTCCAAATAATATAATGCAGTCTCCTAGCCCTCCATATAATATAATGCAGCCTCATTGCCCTCCATATAATATAATGCAGCGTGATAGCCCTCCAAATAATATAATGCAGCGTCACAGCCCTTCATATAATATAATGCAGCCTCATAGCCCTACAGATAATATAATACAGCGACATAGCTCTCCAGATAATACATTCCTGCGTCATAGGCTTTCAGATAATATAAAGCAGCCTCATAACCCTACAGATAATATAATGCAGCGTTATAGCTCTCCAGATAATATAATGCAGCCTCATAGCCCTACAAATTATATAATGCAGCCTCATAGCCCTACAAATAATATAATGCAGTGTCATAGCTCTCCAGATAATATAATGCAGCGTGATAGCCCTCCAAATAATATAATGCAGCCTCATAGCCCTACAAATAATATAATGCAGTGTGACAGCCCTCCAGATAATATAGTGCAGCGTCATAGCTCTCCAGATAATATAATTCAGCGTGATAGCCCTCCAGATAATATAGTGCAGCCTCATAGTCCTACAAATATAATCCAGCCTCATAGCCCTATCAAAACTTCTCTGAAAAAAAACACTTTAAGGCCCCTTTCACATCTCCGTTTTGCTGTTTGCGGCTGTTCCGGCAGGTGGCGCCGCACTTGCATTTCGGATCTGGCAAGCCCTATGTATTCTCTATGAGGCTTGTGGTCCAGTGCGGCAAGTGTGGTTCTGCTGGATGCGGCAGATCCGGCACTTGCGGCCACAAAAAAAAACGCTGCTTGCAGCTTTTTTTTTCGTGGACGCAAGTGCCAGATCCGGCGTAACCGCACTTGCCAACCAGACCGCAAGCCTCAAAGAGAATACATAGGGCTTGCCAGATCCGAAATGCAAGTGCGGCAGTTAGGTGGCAGATCCGGCAGATGCGGCGCCACCTGTCGGATTGGCTGCAGACATCAGCAAAACGGAGATGTGAAAGGGGCCTTAAAGTGTTTTTTTTTCAGAGACGTTTGTGTCACACACTCCCACATACACTCACACATACACACACTCACACACACACATACACACACACACACATACACACTCACACAGATATACACACACACAGACACACACTCACATACACACACACACACATACACACACACACACTCACACATACACACACTCAAACACACACACTCACACATACACACATACACACTCACACATACACACACACACACTCATTCACACATACACTCACACATACACACACACTCACACATACACACTCACACATACACACACACACACACACTCACACATACACACACACATACACACACACTCACACATACACACACACATACACACACACACACACACACACTTACACACACACACTCCCACATACACACACTCACACATACACACACACACACAGACACACACACACACACACATACACATACACTCACACACACTCACACATACACTTACACATACACACACTCACACATACACACACTCACACACACACACACACACACTCACACAGACACACACACACACACACACACACACACACAGACACTCACACATACACACACACTCACATATACACACTCACACAGACACACACACACAGACACACACACACACACATACACAGACACTCACACACACACTCACACATACACACACACTCACACATACACACACACACATACACACTCACAGCTGTAGATCACAATCCACAGTGGCCATGCATCCCCCAGCTCTGGCCAGTGCCCTGCAGACACAAGCTGGGGAATAGCCATAAGGAATGGGGCACTGTGCCTAGCACTGCCCTGCCATGGATTACCTTGCCCCAGGTAACAGAGCCCTCCACCAGATCAGCAGGTACAGTGCAGCCATTCAGGAGTTAACTGCAGCGATGTAATCTGACCCAGAGCCCAGGGGAGCAAAGAGGAAAGTTCCTTCAGGAACTCACCGTCACCGCTCCTGCCGGCAGCTGCCTGCGTCCTGTCTGTGAGGAGGTCACATGACCCCATCATCACAGTGCAGCAGCAGCGGCCGAGGGAATTTTAAAACTGCCGCGCCTGCCAGTCTTTTGGCGGCCGTAATCGGCCGCCTGCAGACCCGCCGTACAGTGACATGGATGTGCGTCCTGAGAGACGCACATCCATTTAAAGCAGGCGCAGCGGTCGCAGGGTTTGGCGCCCTAGACATCCGGGGACCCCTTAGGTGGGGGGGGGATGATGCTAGCAGCTAGCATGAGTACCTGTCTGTCTGCCTGCTTCTGCACAGAGGAGAGAAGGGGCGGGCACAGCTGCGGGAAGTGAGGCTTCTCTCACTTCCCGTCCTCCCTCCACTCCTCGTCCAGCGCTATCGCGGTTGTGGCGGGCGGGCGGCTGGAAGCACGGGGCACGGGCCCCCCCCAGGGGGCGGGCCCGGTCTCAGCCGCGACCGCTGCGACCGCGGTAGTTACGCCACTGCCAGAGGGGTATATAGCAACCCCAGAGGGGTATACAGCAGCCCCAGAGGGGTATATAGCAGCCCCAGAGGGGTATACAGCAGCCCCAGAGCTGTATACAGCAGCCCCAGAGCTGTATACAGCAGCCCCAGAGGGGTATACAGCAGCCCAGAGGGGTATTTAGCAGCCCCAGAGGGGTATACAGCAGCCCCCGCTGTATACAGCAGCTCCCGCTGTATACAGCGGTACCCGGCTGTATACAGCCCTCCCCCCTGGTATACCGGGCCCCCCCTGTGGCAACCTGTAAAGGAAGCGATGATTATACTTATCGGGTCGCTGTCGCCGACGCCGCCGCTCTGTCACCGTCCGTCACCGCGCTCCTTCCCGTCTTCATGCTTCCTTCACCGGCGCACAGAAAATGACGTCATTTCCTGTGCGACGGTGAAGGAAGCATGAAGACCAGGAGGAGCGCGGTGACGGACGGTGACAGAGCGTCGGCGTCGGCGACAGCGACCCGATAAGTATAATCATTGCTTCCTTTACAGGTTGCCACAGGGGGGGCCCGGTATACCACGGGGGGGACTGTATACAGCCAGGTATATATATATTTTTTTTTTTACTATTACCGTATATACTCGTGTATAAGCCGAGGGGGACTTTTCAGCACATTTTTTGTGCTGAAAAACTCGGCTTATACACGAGTATATACGGTAATAATAATAATAATAATAATAGAGCACCATTGATTCCATGGTGCTGTACATAAGAAAGGGTTACATACAAAACAAGTTAAAAATACAATAAACAAACGAATGGTGACAGACTGATACAGAGGGGAAATGACCCTGCCCTTTATACTTTATGGAGGGCCATATGAGGGCCATTATACAATTATACACTGTGAAGGTTTGTGTGAGGTCCATCATACTGTGTTGAAGGCTGTATGGGGTCCATTATACTGCTTGGAGAGCTATTGAGGGCCATAATACAGTGTGAAGGGGTGTGGGGGCCATAATACCATACACAGGCTCATTATGCAGCATTGAGGGCTGTGTGGGGGGGTCACAGTTCAGGATGAGGATTATACTGTGTTTGGGTCACCATACTTTGTCAGGGTAATTGAGGGTGGGCACAGCACAGTCATCATACTGTGCATGTGGATGGTACAATGTCACCCCATTATGTGTAAGTGACCTAGCGGCATCAATAGGAGAAAAATTACTTTGCAAGGACTGCAATGTTGTGAAGTGATCCAATTTTGCCTCCCATGTATCCCTATGGTCAATGGATCGGATGTGTCCCTATTGGCATCCGATTTTAGCACCATCAGTTGCTGTCCGATTTAGTCGCGGAGCCAAAATCGTAGCCTGCTACGATTTTCGTCTCCGTCTCTAAAATCGGACACCATGGAACCGTGGTGGTCCGTTGGAAGTTACCATGGGAGCCTATGGACATCGGATCCGATGGCGGCTCCATTGTTATGTACTGAGCATGCCCAGAAGCATTGCTCAGTACATAACACTGTCTCTCCCTGTTCTCCCTCCGCCATCTCCTCTCCCCCTCTCCTCTCCCCTCCTCTTTCCTCTGGTATGTTAAAAATAATAAACCTACTCGCAGAGGATACTTCACCTGTCCAGCGCCTCCGGATATGCGAACGTCTCCATCTGGGCTGTAGGACCTGTTATTACTTCACTGAACCGATCAGCTGACGTGTGAGCTGATCGACTCGGTGACGTGACAAGAGGTCACATGCCCAGAGGCGCTGGACATGTGAAGTACCTTCTGTGAGTAGGTTTATTATTTTTAACATACAGTTAGGGCCAGAAATATTTGGACAGTGACACAATTTTCGCGAGTTGGGCTCTGCATGCCACCACATTGATTTGAAATGAAACCTCTACAACAGAATTCAAGTGCAGATTGTAACGTTTAATTTGAAGGGTTGAACAAAAATATCTGATAGAAAATGTAGGAATTGTACACATTTCTTTACAAACACTCCACATTTTAGGAGGTCAAAAGTAATTGGACAAATAAACATAACCCAAACAAAATATTTTTATTTTCAATATTTTGTTGCGAATCCTTTGGAGGCAATCACTGCCTTAAGTCTGGAACCCATGGACATCACCAAACGCTGGGTTTCCTCCTTCTTAATGCTGTGCCAGGCCTTTACAGCCGCAGCCTTCAGGTCTTGCTTGTTTGTGGGTCTTCCGTCTTAAGTCTGGATTTGAGCAAGTGAAATGCATGCTCAATTGGGTTAAGATCTGGTGATTGACTTGGCCATTGCAGAATGTTCCACTTTTTTGCACTCATGAACACCTGGGTAGCTTTGGCTGTATGCTTAGGGTCATTGTCCATCTGTACTATGAAGCGCCGTCCAATCAACTTTGCAGCATTTGGCTGAATCTGGGCTGAAAGTATATCCCGGTACACTTCAGAATTCATCCGGCTACTCTTGTCTGCTGTTATGTCATCAATAAACACAAGTGACCCAGTGCCATTGAAAGCCATGCATGCCCATGCCATCACGTTGCCTCCACCATGTTTTACAGAGGATGTGGTGTGCCTTGGATCATGTGCCGTTCCCTTTCTTCTCCAAACTTTTTTCTTCCCATCATTCTGGTACAGGTTGATCTTTGTCTCATCTGTCCATAGAATACTTTTCCAGAACTGAGCTGGCTTCTTGAGGTGTTTTTCAGCAAATTTAACTCTGGCCTGTCTATTTTTGGAATTGATGAATGGTTTGCATCTAGATGTGAACCCTTTGTATTTACTGTCATGGAGTCTTCTCTTTACTATTGACTTAGAGACAGATACACATACTTCACTGAGAGTGTTCTGGACTTCAGTTGATGTTGTGAACGGGTTCTTCTTCACCAAATAAAGTATGCGGCGATCATCCACCACTGTTGTCATCCGTGGACGCCCAGGCCTTTTAGAGTTCCCAAGCTCACCAGTCAATTCCTTTTTTCTCAGAATGTACCCAACTGTTGATTTTGCTACTCCAAGCATGTCTGCTATCTCTCTGATGGATTTTTTCTTTTTTTTCAGCCTCAGGATGTTCTGCTTCACCTCAATTGAGAGTTCCTTTGACCGCATGTTGTCTGGTCACAGCAACAGCTTCCAAATGCAAAACCACACACCTGGAATCCACCCCTGACCTTTTAACTACTTCATTGATTACAGGTTAACGAGGGAGACGCCTTCAGAGTTAATTGCAGCTCTTAGAGTCCATTGTCCAATTACTTTTGGTCCCTTGAAAAAGAGGAGGCTATGCATTACAGAGCTATGATTCCTAAACCCTTTCTCCGATTTGGATGTGGAAACTCTCATATTGCAGCTGGGAGTGTGAACTTTCAGCCCATATTATATATATAATTGTATTTGTGAACATGTTTTTGTAAACAGCTAAAATAACAAAACTTGTGTCACTGTCCAAATATTTCTGACCCTAACTGTATCGGAGGAAAGAGGAGGGGAGAGGACAGGGCAGAGGAGATTGAGGAGGGAGGAGCAGGGAGATCAGGGAAACAAGAATGATGTAGTAGCACAAAGAACAGAGAGAGACAGAGGGACCACAGGATCCACACGGATCCTGCATAGCATCGGAAACGGATGGCTATTTGCCATCCGATTGCAGGGATCGGTTTGGATCTGTGGCTGTCCGGGGGATCCTGCAAAAACAAGGATCCCCACAGACAGCACAAAATCGTGATGTGAAGGCAGCCTTCCCCCTATTGGCAATTATGCAGGAATGTGTATAATTACATTGATAATTAGCTACTCTGCATGCAAGGAGTGGTTCAAAAACAATGCACAACTGGAAGGCAATTAAAAGTGGTCATATACTGTATTGCTTTCATGGAAAGCTCTGTAATATTTGTTATTAATGATTTAATATAAAGTGGTAAAAGAGCCAAACTACATAGCTAAATGGGTTCATTTTACAGATTTTAACATCTTGGAAGCATATATTAATAAAGCTAGCAGTTAAAGGATCTTATTAACTCCTTAATTAAGGAGCTTATTAACAGAGAGAGCATGTTATAAACCTTAAATTATTAATAGAGAGCAAATAAATAGGGGCAAAAATATAATAAATATAATTCATAGCATTGAACGCAGACTAATATAAATCTATAATTTAAGCAAGGATTAAAATCCAAAGAATGAGAGTAACCTGTGGTTTATGAATGCTGACAATGAATAATAAAGTGATTATGCTTCTGTGCATAAAGTTCTAAAAGAGAGTGTCAAGTGCAGGCAAAGATGTGAATTGCTGCCCACTCTTCTGTGTGTGGTACTACTACAGTTGAAACCAGAAGTTTACATAAACTACATAAGAAGACACATATGCATATGTTTTCTCACTATCTGACTTGAAATCAGAATAAACCTTTCCTGTTTTAGATCACCATAATTATTAATATTTGCCAAATGCCAGAATAATGAAAGAGAGTGAACATTTAGGCATTTTTATTACTTTCTGCAAAGTCACAAATTTACATACATTACATTAGGATTAGGACCCATTTCCCTTAAACTGTATGACTTGGGTCAAACGTTTTGGTATCCTTCCACAAACTTCTCACAATAGTTGGTAGGAATTTGGACCCATTCCTCCTGACAGAACTTATGTAACGGAGCCATGTTTGTAGGCCGTCTTGCTCGCACCTGCCTTTTCAGCTTTGCCCATAAATTTTCAATAGCATTAAGTTCAGGGCTTTGTGATGGCCACTCCAAAACATTTACTTTGTTATCCTTAAGTCACTTTGTAACCAGTTTGGTAGAATTCTTTGGGTCTTTGCCTATTTGAAAGACCCATTTCCACCCAAGCTTTAACCACCTGACTGATGTCTTGAGAAGTTGCTTCAGTATTGCCCCATAATCTTCTTTTCTCATGATGCCATCTATTTTGTGACCCACCAGTCCCCCCTGCAGCAACACAACTCCACAACATGATGCTGCCACACCTGAGTTTCACAGATAGGATGGTATTCTTAGGCTTCCAATTTTCTCCCTTTTTCCTCCAAACGTAACAATGGTCATTACGGCCAAACAGTTCAATTTTAGTTTCATCAGACCACTGGACATGTGTCCAAAAATGTAGGTCTTTGCTCCTGTGTGCATTTGCAAAAACAAATCTGGCTTTTTTTATGTTTCTTTTGGAGTAATGGCCTATTTTTGGAAGAGTGGCCCTTCAACCCATGCTGATACAGTAATTACACAGATGTTAGTGATTTTTTGCAGAACATGTGGTCTGATATTGATCCAAATGTTTCATCGAACCCGACAATTAAAATGTATGGGTCCATGAAAAAATTTAACGTCACTCAGATAAAATCTGTTTTCACTGACTAGTAGGAAAAGGTGGAGATTTTTTTTTCTCATCAGTGAAATAAACTGATGAAACTCTGACCTAACGCTGATGAAGTTCTGATAGCTCAGCTGTATTTCTGACAAAAATCGTTTGTGAAACAAGTCAATGTCTTCTCTGAATGAGACCAAACTCTCATCAACAAAACTCTGTACAGTGCTGTACTGTCTGCATTACATCTCCCTCATATTTACCTCTATACCTAATCTATACCTCTATGCTCTCTACATTTTGCCAACTATAAGGACTAACATCCCCTATAGTGTGAACCTCTCATTGCTATACTATTTTGTACTGAATCTGTCAAGATTCAAATTTGCCAAATTGCGCAGGTTTTATAGGGAAATTTGATTAACAGCAAAATTATTCTCTGCTAATTAAATGTTTCTTATTATTCTTTTGGGCCTTTTTAGACCCCAGAGCATAATAAATATTACATGCAAAAAAATAAATACTGTAATACCCACCTCATTGCTCATGTGTCAGGCTAGGGCCACACTTGAGCTGACATTCCATCCAGGGGGTCTGTCAAAGAGAAGGATTCACACAGTATTAGTGCAGTCCTAATGCAACCTAACGCTGCATGAACGCTGCCATAGGCTAATATGAGTGACAGGACCCGAAGCTCATTCAAACGCCGGCATGTAAGTGCTGGAGTTTGAAATCTCGTGCTATTTCCAAACGCATCTGAATCGCCCTCAGGTTACTCGGGACCGGTCTCTGCTGTCTGGTCACAGGGGGAATTGTCACGGTTGTGGCCGTGGATCGGTTACGTGGCCCTGGAGGGACCGCAATTAAAAAGGGGAAAAAAAAAAAAATTTAAAAAGAGGTAAAAATAAAATTAAAGTTTGTCAGGGACGCCACCTGTGGTATGCGGCCAGAAGTGACTGCTGCTGATTGTCTCAGCTCCGGGGAATGATGAAATGACGTAACTAGGTGATGAGCCCTCCACAGGCAGGGCTGGTTTATCCCCTGGGCCGGTGATAAGAGTCTATTGTGGGATGGTTTGTGAGGTAATTGTGGGAGTGCATCTTACACTTTCAGCTGTATTTCTCCAACTTTCAACTCCTCAGATACTTCTCAGATGCTGTGGTCTGTAACCAAGGACGCTTAAGAAATCTCTCTCACACAACTCCCTGAGGTAACTGTCTATCTTTCTCTCAGGTAACTGCGTTGCTAAGGTAACTCTAGCTCCTCCCCTTTTCTTCAAGTGTCTCCTCTAAGCTCCACCAACCACTCAGCTCTCTCCCTTACCTTGCATAAAGTCCTAGGTATAGGGATTCAGGAGCGTGTTGGGTGTTTGGTTTGGGGTACATGGTTCACCATTCCAGCCATTGTTTTATTCTGTGGCCACCAGTCCACGGGGTGCCACACATCACATAACATGCGCTTCCGCATCATGTGATGCACTTGGAAATATCACGAGATTTCAAACTCCAGGATACAAGTTAACCATAAGAAATTGATGGCTGCCCAAATTCAGAAAGAGGAAAGAAGTTGAAGTTCAACTGATTGGTCCCGAATGTCAGAGCGCTCATCAGCACGGCTAAGGCTGCTTTCACATCAGCGGCTTTTGCTGATCGCGGCAGATGCGGTGAAAAAAACCGCATCTGCCGCGATTACCGCATAACCGATGCACTTGTGGCACAGTTGCGGCAAGCCCCATAGAATGTCTATGCGGCTTGCGGCAGGTGCGTCAAGTGCGGTATCGGCACTTGCGGCAGGTGCGGCCGCAAAAAAAAACGCGGCTGACCGCGTTTTTTTTCGAGGCGGCACCTGCCGCAAGTGCCGATACCGCACTTGCCGCACCTGCCGCACACTTACCTCAAGCCCCATAGACATTGCATGGGGCTTGCCGCAACTGTGTCGCAAGTGCAGCGGTTATGCGGTTTTTTCACCGCATCTGCCGCGATCGGCAAAAACCGCTGATGTGAAAGTACCCTTATACACTTCTGAGATTTCAAACTCCAGCACTTACATGCCAGCGTTTGAATGCGCTTCGGGACCCGTTACCCATATTTGTCTATGGCAGTGTTCAAGCAGCATTAGGCTGCATTAGAGCTGCACTAAGGCTGCAGAAATCCTACTCTTTTATGGACTCCATGGATGGAATGCCAGCTCAAGTGTGGCCCTAGCCTTAGGCTAGGTTCACATCTGTGTTTGTGCTGCATTTCAATGCAATGAGATTTTCTGCTGCATTAACGTATTGAAATGCATGCAAACGCATACGTTGATGGACCCATAGACTTGTATGGTAAACGCATTGCAAATGCAATGCAAAATGTGGTTGCGTTTGAACTCAGTGCACAGGAAATGTTGTGGCAACGTTTCATGTGCACTGGGGAAAACGCATGTAGTCAAATGCAACCGCATTTTGCATTTACTTTGCAATGCATTTGCAATGTGTTTACCATACAAGTCTATGCATGCATTAACTCATGCGTTTGCATGTGTTTCTATGTGTTAGGCTGCCTTCACATTAGCGTTTTCCGCCGCAGCGTTCGTTGCAGATAATAATTAAACAATCCGCATGCGGATTGCGCACCTATATTTAACATGGAGTCCGCTATCGTCCGCAAGTTGCTGCGTTTGGTGCGTATTGCTCCGTATGGCCGCGTATGCGTACGAGTTTCTTGAAAATCCTCCGCCTCTGGACGCAACATGTTGCATTTTTTGGAGTATGAAAAATCCGCAACCATCCGCATGCGGACACCTGCGGATATTATTAGCATTGCTGTCTATGGATACGCAAGGCTAAGCAACACATTGCGTATGACTTGTTTTGGGACGCATGCGGACACCATAGTGCGCATGCCCAGAAAAGGTTTAAAGGTAGACGCCCACTCTCCACCCATGCCTCTGCCCATAAACATCTACAGCACGTGTGCCGCACAACTGCATGCATACGCAAGGAAACACTGCATTTTTTAATAGGATTTTGGATGCACTTGCATATAAAAAAAACGTGCGTTTGACTGCGTATGCATGCATATTGCCTTGCGGATACGCATGCGCATCATACGCTGCGGCGGAAAACGCTAATGTGAAGGCAGCCTTAATGCAGTAGAAAAATGCATTGTGTTTAAATGCAGCACAAACTCAGATGTGAACCTAGCCTTATTCTAGCCCACGAAGGGGCTAGAACCTTAGTCTGTACAGGAATCAGTTGAGCCAGGTGTAGTAATTTTGATAGACCCTATTTTCTCATGAAAGCTACCACATGTGCATAACATTTTACAGGTTTTAAGAGTCTGAAATTATCTTTAATGCATACATACGTCTGTTTTTATTTCCTTCAGGTGACTTTGGGAACTAAACCTGGATTTTTGTTACTTTTACATTTGTAGATTTGGGTTCCACCTTAGATTTTATTGGCAGTGATTTGGCTATAGAATCTGGGTATAGTGTTTCTACTCTCCGTTACCCCATTCAAGTATCGACGACAGATAATTCTCCTCTTGCACAGTGTCTTTTTACTACTAATGTTGAGAATCTGTGCATGAATGTGGGAGTGTTACACATAGCATCTATTTAATCAACAACTATTCCTCCTTTACCTGCTAAATTTGTGCAAGGCATGTCCTGATTGGTTAAACACAATTCTACCATCAATTGGGAGACTCATGAGATTAAGGGTCCCGTCACGCTTGGTGACGCTCCAGCAATCCTGACAACGATATGACCTGGTAAGGATCGCTGGAATGTCGCTACATGGTCGCTGGTGAGATGTCAAACAGTCAGAACTACTGAGCGACGCAGCAACGATACGGCGACCCGTATAACGACCTCGGCGGTCATTGGGACCCTGTCACACAGCAGCTAGTCTGATGACTCAGACCTACGTGGCTGAGTTCTATGTCACCAACGAGGTCATTATTAAGGTGTCAAACACACCGATGCATGCTGGCCAGCGGGAGCCCGACGATCAAAAAATGGTCCAGGCCATTTCGACACGATCGGCGATCTCACAGCGGGGGCTGGTCACTGCTATGTGTCAAACATAGCGAAATCACTGGCGAGGTCGCTGTTGCGTCACAAAACCTGTAACGTAGCAGCGATCTCGCTATGTGTGATGGGGGCTTAAGTCTTGGGGAAATTTTGTTTTTCTAGTTCTTTGTCCTGACCATTTTCTTCAGTGAGACCTTATCTTGCAGGATTAATTCAGGAGTTTGAGGATGTGTTTTCTTAGATTGAATGTGAAATTTTTCCTCTTGTAGGAGGCCATCCACCTTTCCAATAGCCATTTTTTTTTTTTTTGATAAGAAAAAAGATGGAGGGCACACAATGTAAAAATATTTAGAGCTAAAATAAATTTTTTGTTGGAAAAATGTAATTACTTTTCTTCACCGCCCAATGGTATAAAACTTTGTGACATGCCTGTGCTGTCAATAAGACCACTGCACCTATAGATGAATTTATTATGGGAAGGTTATTACATTCTAATATCTCAGGGACTGTGCTAATGAGACATGGCATCTGTTAGGGTACCTTATAACGCCGCAACTATTCCCGGCAATAAGAGGCAACCGAACATGCACGTTTTTGACGGTTGCCTACGAACACTAAAGGGACATTTACAACGCCGCAATTGCGCCATCAAAATAAGGTGATGTGTCATTCCGGAAGTTCCCACACCAACATTGGGAAACATCCAGTTGACTCCTGATGACGCTTCACACGCCGCATTCCCCAAAAGAATGTGGGCGTACATGTTCAGCGCCACCAAAACATAGGCATGACAGACTTGTGTATTCCGCGACCCAAACACACTGATTAGACAACGCATTAGCGTCATGATTGGCTAGCCTGCGCAGGAAGGCTGGCTAATACATGACGCCATTGCAATTGTGTAGTGTGAATGGACAGCTCATCAAATATGGCGCCCTGCTGAGGGACAGCCAATGGAAACACAGTAGCCACCACCGATCATCGCTGGGGGAGGCCGTATCCAGCATGCTATGGCACGCCTCTTGGAAATCACTTAGGTGACGCAGATTCCATCCTTATGGCCCATTCACACGCCAAAACCAGGGCAATTCACCTTCAGGGTTACCTCTGGTTTTTTGAACAATGCTCTGAAACCGCAACCTGGAGCAACTTTAAAAATCACCATCGGATTCCACAATTACACACCACAATTTCGTAGCAATTTCAGGGCAACGCTGACGGAACTCCGGATTGCCTCTCAGTTGCTACACCGTAGTTGCGGCATGTAAAGGTACCCTTACACATTCCAGCAATGCCTGTGCTTTAATATGGTGCTCTTTCCCTCAGGAGCTGTACACCGTGCCTGAAAAGTAGTTCTTAATAATAATAATAATAATAATCTTTATTTATATTGCGCCAACATATTCCGCAGTGCTTTACAATTCAGTGGTTCATATACAAACGGTCATAAGTAACAATTTTATAAAAACAATACAATCCAGTAATTAAAGTAGAGAATCAATGTAAAAAATTCAATAAAATAATTAAAGCAGAGGAACAATGTAAAAAGTACAATACAATAATTAAAGCAGAGAAACATTGTAAAAAAATACAATACAATAAATAAAGCTAAAATAAAGGTGACCCTGCTCAAACGACTTATAATCTACGAGACGGGGGTTACACAAAGTTCAGGGGCTTATTACACTGATGATCCAGGCATCTTCAGGAAGAGGGAGATAGGAAAAAATTGTACATGAATGGTCACCAGCCAATCTGTGTAGAGTATTTGGGTTTGGTAGAGTTTGAAGGAAAGTAATATCCAGAGAGATAATGAATGGGCTATGTACAGTATAATTAGGGAGCATGATAGACCGTCTTAAAAAGATGTTTTTTTAGGAAGCGTCTGAAGCCATGCAAGTTGTGGATGGTCCTGATTTCTTGGGATAGAGCATTCCAGAGAATTGGTGCAGCTCGGGAGAAGTCTTGGAGCTGGGAGTGGGAGGTTCGGATTAGTGCAGATGTTAGTCAAAGGTCATTTGTAGAATGTAGAGAACAGGTGGGGTGATAGACAGAGATAAGGGAGGAGATGTAGGGAGGTGCTGCATTGCGAAGAGCTGTATGGGTGAGAACAAACAATTTGAATTGGATCCTATAGTGTATAGGTAGCCAGTGCAGTGACTGGCACAGAGCGGAGGCATCCGAGTAACGGTTAGCAAGAAACGTGATCCTGGCTGCTGCATTAAGAGTGGACTGGAGCGGTGAAAGTCTAATGAGGGGGAGGCCAATTAATAGAGAAATGCAATAGTCAATTATTTACATGAAAGGTAATGGTGCATTTAAGAGAAATTGCACAACAAACTGTGTAGCCCTGTTTTTCCAATTAACCCCTATAAAAATGTAAAACTTTCCTCTAAATCAACATTTTAGTTGGAAAAATCTAATTCTTTTTTACTACACAAAGGAATAAAATTCTGTGTTGCGCAAGTGGTGTCAACATGCTCATACAACCCTAGAGTAACTCATTGAGGGAGTACTTTGTAAAGTGGGGTTACTTATGAGGAACCTGTTTTTCTGGCATGTCAGAGGCTCTTACAATATTATATGTCACCCTCAAACCATTCCAGCAAAATATGAACTCAAATATGGCTCTCCTATCCTCCCTAGCCTTGTACTGTGGGGAAAATTATTCCTATAATAGATGTGTCTACCGTACCATTCTAATTGTATTATCTATGCATGACTTTTTTATTGAGCCCTTCTTCAGTGAAGTGCTTTACTATACTTGTATGACAACTTTGTCAGTTGTTATTGCTCTCGCGCAAGGTTCCCCATTGATGTATATTCTTAATTGATTTTAATTTGTTCTTGTCCGCATATGTGTTGAATAAAGCTTATGCATTTTTATACCAACTGGTGTACTCCCGATTTTTGCATATGCCATGTCTTTTTCTGATTTTACTTTCCACAAGGGGTCACTTGTGAAGGTTTCTGCTGTTTTGGTATATCAGGGGCTCCTCAAATATAACATGGCCAAAATTTAAATAGTGCTCCTTCCCCTCCGATCCTGCTGTGCACCCCAAAAGTAGTTTTTCACCACATGTGGATTATCTGTGTACTGAAAAGAAATTGTACAGCAAAATGTATTGTCCAATTTCTCCTATTCCAAGTAGTAGAAGTGAGGATGACAGCACTCTTCACAACGTAATAAAAAAAATCTTATCACCTCACGGCAAGCAATAAAAATCAAGTGGAGGAGTACAGGCAAACTACAACTGTTTAGTGTCTTTTTACACTTTTACAGGCCTCTGTTGCTCCTGTTACCCTCGTGAAAATGAAAAATTTGAGGTTAAAGTAAATTTTTGTGGGAATTTTTTTTTTCAGTTTCAAGGCTCAACTTTATAAATTTCTGTGAAGCTCCTGTGGTTTCAAAGTGCTCACAAAAACCTCTAAATAAATTCCTTAAGAAGTGTAGTTTCCAAAATGGGATCACTTGAGGGGTATTTCTACTGTTTAGACACATCAGGAGCTCTGCAAACGTAACAAAGCATCCACTGTCTATTCCAGCCAATTTTTCACTTAAAAAATTTGATGGTGCTTGTCAGGGAAATATAAATTATTATCATTATTGTTACAGGGACACAGCCAAAGCTGGTATACACACGACCTACCCCCACCAACTGGTTTTATAGACCAAATTCTACAGGCAGCCCCTCGCTCTCATGTCTCCCTCCCCTATCAGAAATGTTTATAACCCTTAGGCCTCGTTCACACACTGCGTATTTGGCACGTTTTTTTACGTGTGCATTTTCCCCAAAAACGCATGTGTGTCTGCGTTTCCCAACAAAGTGAATGGACATTCACTTTGTGCCATTCAGACATCGTAATTCTACGCATCATTTTTGAGCAAAAAATGCGCGCGTTAAATAGAATGAACATGTCAATTCTTTCGAGTTTTTTACGGCGCGTTTCTTTCATAGGCCCCGTTATAAGCACGAGAAGAAACGCGCCAAAAAAGCGCAATTGAAGTTGTTCTCTCACGCTTTTTTATGCGTGTTTTTCCCCTTAAAAAAACGTTTAAAAAACGTGACAAATACGCAGCGTGTAACACAGCCAAAAGCCATAAACTTATAGCCAAGCAGAACTCAGCTAATCTGATCTGGTTTTGTCCCCGCAGAATCCCTTTGTCTGAACTTACAAACTTTTAACATCAAATTTAACAATGCACATTCCTGACACAATTTCATAAATCATATTTTTGAAATGCTTACATTCTTACAGAGTTAGTAGTATAGCTTCCTTGTCTGAAACGGGTCAGAAACCTGGGAAATGAATTCTGACCTTCTGCACATCCTAGATATATCATATTTGGTATCAAACAACATTAATTCACGAGGGAAAACATGAGGTTCATATCTTTGACATGGGAGCATCTAAGCAAAATATGGAAAAATGGAGGTTTGGAGAATTGTACAGATGGGTGGGTTGACAGCACCCAGCCCACCTGTGAGGTAAACAAAGTGGGAGTTTTCTGTCTCATTACATAAAACCAAAGCGTCCATTTTGGAGCCATTCCAGCTTAAATGAAGGACATACAACCCTCTATCGCAGTGAGGCTGGAATTCAAACCCATCTCCCGGGGTGCCTTCCCCCTGAAATCATGATGACCACCGTGTGGCACAGGTTTTACTCTTTCCTATTTTAATTCCTTTTATTTTAATAACTGTTTTATGCATATATGTAAATTGTGTTTTGTAATATCTTGTATATCTTTTTGTAACACTGCCAACTTTGGAGTAAAAATGTAATATTACTAGCTTCGTTCTTCACAATCTATGAGCGAGTGACCATCACCTCCAGCTATTGTTTATTTTTCCCTGTTACACTTGTGATATGCAAAATTTGAGGATAAAACAATATTTTTATGGAAAAATGTAACATTTCAATATTTTTCCATCAACATTGTTTTAATTTATGCGAAGCAATTAAAGATTAATAAACGTATTGATTGTGGTACTAAGCACTTTCTGGGGTGCAGTTTTTAGAATGGTGTCAATTTTGGCTATTTTCTGTCACATAGGCCTCTCTCAGTTGCTTCAAATGTGATGTGGTCCCCAAAAATATGGTTCTGTGAATTGTGTTGGAAAAATTTGAAATTGCTGATAAACATTTTCCCTTCTATCTTCCTAACAAAAAAAGAAAACTGTTTACAAAAAAATGTTGATGTAATGTACACATATGCAAAATGTTATTTATTCATGATTTTATGTGATATAGCATATTTTTTGGACTATAAGACACATCGGACCATAAGACGCACTAATATTTTAGAGGAGTAAAATGGGGAAAAAAATAAGCAAAAAATATATTTATAATGCACTTTTAAGGATAGGGGGATCTGCTGCTGACACATATGGGGGTAATGTCCCCATCCTGGGCCCCTTCCATGTAATATATTAGCCCCTTCATCCTGGTTTATTAGCCCCTCCATCCTGCTTTATTAGCCCCTCTATTCTGGTGCATTAGCACTTATCTTAGATATAGTCCCCCATTCTAGCCCACACAAAATTAATAAATGCACCCTTCCATCGATTTCTGCTGCCAGCACTTCGCGTCTTCCTGTGTAGATGTCTCCTGTCTGTGCCAGCATCCGATCATGTGAAAGGCACAGCACAGTGATGTCATCGCTGTGCACCCTGGTCACATGATCATTTGCCTGGGACACAAAGGAGGATGCCATACAGGCTGGAGTATGTGAAGTGCTGGGAGTGCAGGAAGCGATGGAGAGGTGCGTTACCTTGTTTATTATTTTTGTGTGTGAGCTAGTATGGGGGGCAATATCAAGGATGAGTGTGTGTGTACACAGGCTCATATAACATGTGCTGCTCCCACCAACCACCTCTCAGTGCTTACTTCAGCGCTGAGAAGTGATTGATAGGTGGATGCAGTGAATATTATATGAGCATAATTAGCAGGCCAATGTGATCATGGGCTGCCTATGCAGCCAGCGCCAGTCTTCTTCAGCACTCTCCAGAGCTGCTACTTCCCATCAGCACAGCCCCACAGTCACACATCCCCATATATCTGGACCATAAGATACACCCCCACTTTTCCCCAAAATTTGAAAAAAAAAAGTGCGTCTTATAGTCTGAGAAATATGATAAGTATCTAGTTTAACCCTTCCCGACCCTTGGCCCACCGTTTGGGCCATGAAAGTCGATGCGTTCCTGACCCATGGCCGAGGGGGTTGGCCATGAAATGATCAGGCTCCTGCGGCCTGTGTGAGGGGGGTGACTCAGGTGTCACTGTAGCTAATGCACAGTGACAACCTGTAGTTTACCCCACGGGGGGTGGATTAACCTCCCCGTGGCTAAACTCGTTCTGATTGGCAGTTGAAATTCAGACTGCCAATCAGAGCGAGTAATCCCCTCCAGATCTGATTGGAGCTCTCCAATCAGATCTGGAGGGGCGGGATGGCAGGTGCCCTCTCCCTCCTAACCCCCTCTCCCTCCAGGGCCCCTCGATCGGTTTCCTACCCCCCCACCCCCGACGGCAGTAACAGTCATCCGCAGGCTTTATGCCCGCCGGTGGTAAATGACTATCACCGCCGCCGCCTGTTAGCTTCCTCAGTCCCCTCCGTGCAATCAGGGAGGGGGCTTATGAAGCTAACACCCCCATGCCCCGTATCCCCCCACCCCACACCCACCCCTCTCTCACCTACCGGCGAGTCCGCTGGTGCAGCCACCATCCAGCTCCAGTGTGGGCCACTCCTCCTCTTCCGGGCTCCTCCTCCTGGATGAGGTAAGTATGTAGTATGTATGTATGTATGTATGAATGAATGAATGGATGCGTGGATGTCTGCATGCGTGGCTGTCTCTGCGTGGGTGGATGTCTCTGCGTGCATGGATGTCTCTGCGTGTGTGGATGTGTGTGCGTGCATGGATGTCTGCGTGCGTGGATGTCTGCATGCGTGGATGTCTGCATGCGTGGATCTCTGCGTGTGTGGATGTGTCTGCGTGCGTAGATGTCGCTGCATGCGTGGATGTCTCTGCGTGCATGGATGTGTGCGTGTGTGGATGTCTCTGCGTGCATGGACTAGTGCATGCATGGATGGATGTGTGCGTGGATGTGTCTGGATGTGTGGATGTGTGTGCGTGCGTGGATGTCTGCATGTGTGTATGTCTGCGTGCATGGATGTCTGCGTGCGTGGATGTCTGTGCATGGATGTCTGTGCATGGATGTCTGTGCATGGATGTCTATGTGCGTGGATGTCTGTGCGCGTGGATGTCTGTGCGCGTGGATGTCTGTGCGCGTGGATGTCTGTGCGCGTGGATGTCTGTGCGCGTGGATGTCTGTGCGCGTGGATGTCTATGCGCGTGGATGTCTGTGTGCGTGGATGTCAGTGCGCGTGGATGGATTTGTGCGTGGATAATGGGTACATGCGTGGATGAAAGGTGCATGGGTGGGTGGATGGAGGCATAAATGGGTGCAACAAGGGATCAAGTGTCCTCTTGTTGTAGTCTCTGGGATCATAGTCATGGTGCACTGTATGACAGATCATTGCCATACAGTGCACCATAACGCTGACCCCAGAGGCTGTAGGAAGAGGACACTTGATCCCTTGCTGCAGTCTCTGGATTGAGCAGAGGCGATCGAGCGCCGTGGGATCTTCATTGTGGACTACATCGGAGACGATAGAGCGTCGTGGAACCTTAGTTGTGCATTACGTCGGATCTTTACAATAAAGATGGATTCCGAATTTTGTTTGTTTTTTTTTCAAATAAAAAGATTTTTCTCTGTGTGTATTTTTTTTTGACTATTTACTAGAGATTCCTAATGGCCGGGTCTAACATTGGCCTGACATTATGAATCTCGGGCTTAGTGCCAGCTGCCAATAAAAAGCTGGAATTAACCCCTTTATTACCCAGTTTGCCACTGGAACCAGGGCAACTGGAAGAGCCTGGGTACAGCACCAGAATGAATGCGCCATTTTCTGGGGCAGCTGTGGGCTGCAATTCGCAGCATGGGGGCCCAGAACGCTTGGGCCTCTCCATGCTGAGGATTCCATCCCCCAGCTGCCTAGTTGTACCTGGCTGGGCCAACAATATGGCGGAGCTCCACGTCATTTTGTTTTTCTAGAATTAGTTTTAGAACTAAAAAAAAAAGGGCTTCGCTGTATTTTTGGTTGACAGCCAGGTACAACGAGGCAGCTGGGGGTTGCTGGCAGTCCGTAGCTGCCAAGTTGTACCTGGCTGGACCAAAAATGTGGCGGAGCCCCATGTCATTATTTTTCTAGAATTAGTTCTAGAAATAAAAATAATGGACTTCGCTGTATTTTTGGTTGACAGCCAGGTACAATGAAGCAGCTGGGGGTTGCTGGCAGTCCATAGCTGCCAAGTTGTACCTGGCTGGACCAAAAATATGGCAGAGCCCCACGTCATTTTTTTTCTAGAATTAGTTCTAGAAATAAAAAAAAATGGGCTTCGCTGTATTTTTGGTTGACAGCCAGGTACAACGAAGCAGCTGGGGGTGCTGGCAGTTTGTAGTTGCCAAGTTGTACCTGGCTGGACCAAAAATATGGCGGAGCCCCACATCATTTTTTTCTAGAATTAGGTCTAGAAATAAAAAAAATGGGCTTCTCTGTATTTTTGGTTGACAGCCAGGTACAACGAAGCAGCTAGGGGTTGCTGGCAGTCCGTAGCTGCCAAGTTATACCTGGCTGGACCAAAAATATGGCGGAGCCCCACGTCATTTTTTTTTTCTAAAATCTGTTCTAGAAATATATATATAAAAAAAAGGCCTTCGCTGTATTTTTGGCTGCCAGCCAGGTACAAATTGGTAGCTGGGGGGCTGGAATCCTCAGCGTGGAGAGACCCAAACGTGGGCCCCTACGCTGCAAATTGCACCCCACAGCCATCCCAGAAAATAGCGCATTCATTAGAGGTGCCATTTTCTGGTGCTGTACTCTAACTCTACCAGTTACCCTTGTGCTGGTGGCACAGGGGTTCTCCATACGACATAGTGTCCGCTAACAATTTCAATGGAAAAATGAACTCCAATTGTTAGCGGAAACCATATCACGTATAGACATCCCCTCCTTGTGTGCCTGAACATTGGAGCTCCCCCACAAGTGACCCCATTTTGTAAACTAGACCCCCCAAAGGACTTTATCTAGATGGGTGGTGAGCACTTTGAACCCCCACGTGCTTCACAAATTAATCCGTAAAAATGAAAAAATAAATATTTTGTGGAAAAAAAAGTACTTTTTCATTTTTACGGATCAATATGTGAAGCACCTGGGGGTTCAAAGTGCTCACTATGCATCTAGGTATGTTCCCTGGGGGGTCTAGTTCCCAAAATGGGGTCAGTTGTGGGGGAGCCCCAATGTTTAGGCACACAGGGGCTCTCCAAATGCGACATGGTGTCCGCTAACAGTTTGTGCCTAAACTTTGGAGCTCTCCCATAAGTGACCCCATTTTGGAAACTAGACCCCAGGGAAGTTATCTAGATGGGTGGTGAGCATATTGAACCCCCAGGTTCTCCACAAATTAATCCATGAAAATGAAAAAAAAAAACATTTTTGTGGAAAAAAAAGTACTTTTTCATTTTTACGGATCAATTTGTAAAACACCTTGGGGTTCAAAGTGCTCACTATGCATCTAGATATGTTCCCTGTGGGGTATAGTTTCCAAAATGGGGTCACTTGTGGGGGCACACAAGGGCTCTCCAAATGCGACATGGTGTCCGCTAACAGTTTGAGCTGATTTTCCATTCAAATTGTTAGCGGACACCATGTTGCGTTTGGTGAGCCCCTGTGTGCCTAAACATTGGAGCTCCCCCACAAATTACCCCATTTTGGAAACTAGACCCCCAAGGGAATTTATCTAGATGGTTGGTGAGCATATTAAACCCCCAGGTGCTTCACAAATTAATCTATGAAAATGAAAAAAAAAACGTTTTGGGGAAAAATAAGTATTTTTCCATTTTTACAGATCAATTTGTGAAGCACCTGGGGGTTCAAAGTACTCACTATGTATCTAGATACATTCCTTGGGGGTTTATTTTCCAAAATGGGGTCACTTGTGGGGAGCTCCAATGTTTAGGCACACAGGGGCTCTCCAAACGCGACATGCTGTCCGCTAACAATTTGAGCTGATTTTCCATTCAAATTGTTAGCGGACACCTTGTCGCGTTTGGTGAGCCCCTGTGTGCCTAAACTTTGGAGCTCCCCCACAATTGACCCCATTTTGGAAACTAGACCACCCAAGGAATGTATCTAGATGCATAATGCGCATTTTGAACCCCCACGTGCTTTACAAATTGATCTGTGAATACTTTTTTTTCACAAAAATGTTCTTTTAGCCTCAATTCTTTCATTTTCACATGGGCAACAGGATAAAATGCATCCTAAAATGTGTTGTGCAATTTTTCCTGAGTACACTGATACCTCATATGTGGTCATAAACCACTGTTTTGGCGCATGGCAGGGCTCAGAAGGGAAGGAGCGCAATTTCACTTTTTCAATGGAAAATTAGCTCCAAACGTCAAATTGCGCTCCCTCCCTTCTGAGCCCTGCCATGCGCCCAAACAGTGGTTTATGACCACATATGAGGTATCGATATACTCAGGGGAAATTGCCCAACACATTTTAGGATCCATTTTATCCTGTTGCCCATGTGAAAATGAAAAAATTGAGGCTAAAAGAACATTTTTGTTAGAAAAATTAAAATATCCATTTATTTGTTTCCACTTTGCTTAGTTCCTGTGAAGCACCTGAAGGGTTAATAATCTTCTTGAATGTAGTTTTGAGTAGCTTGAGGGGTGCAGTTTTTGGAATGGTGTCAATTTTGGGTGTTTTCTGTCATGTACCCCCCTCAAAGGGACTTCAAATGTGATGTGGTCACTAAAAAAATGGTTTTGTAAATTTTGGTGGAAAAATGAAAAATTGCTCATGAACTTTGACCCCTTATAACTTCCTTTTTTCACAAATAAACGCAAATGTTATCAACCTACATTTAACACTAACATGAAGCCCAATATGTCACAAAAAACAATCTCAGAATCGCCAGGATCCGTTGAAGCGTTCCAGAGTTACAACCTCATAAAGGGACACTGGTCAGAATTGCAAAATATGGCAAGGTCTTTAGGGTCAAAATAGGCTGGGTCCTGAAGGGGTTAATGGAAGAAAAAGTCCAAATCTGAAAATGTCTAAATTTTCAGATATTCTGTACATTTTTTTTATATTTTCACAAATTATATTGACCATTTTTTGCCACTAACATGAAGAGCAACATGACACAATAAAACAATCTCAGATTCACTGAAATATATTGATGCAGGTCTCAGTTATGACCAAATAAAGTGACATTGGTCAGAATTAAAATTTTGGCCTGGTCATGAAGGTGAAAACAGGAAGCCGGTAATGGAGTCGGCTGCCTGATCCGGGAGCTCTCGCGCCACAGGACCCGAAGCGGCTTCTATTAGCATCATCCTCTCCCGAAAACCGGCCCATACCTTCCCGACCATCTTGGGATCGGATGGGGAAGACCAAGTCTGCGGGCCGCACTCAACCGGCGAAGGTATCAGACTTCTTCTCCCCCTCTCGGCCCCAGCTCGGCGCTCCCAAAATGGCCGCACCAGCTTCTCCCCGCACTGCGCGCGCGGCCAGAAGAAGTCCCTTGGCGGGCGTCCCGACCTGGGAGGGATGCGACCCCGGGGCCCCGATCACCCATGGAGCCATGAGGGAGCTGCTCTCCTCTCTCCGTCTATCCCTGCAAGATGATATGCAATGGATGGTGGCGGACATTAAGGGGGAGGTGACGGAGCTGGGCGGGAGGACCAGCAAACTCGAGCAGAAAATGGCGGAGATGGTACACTCCTATAATGAGCTCTTGGATGCTCATGAAGCTTTGGAGGACAAAGTGGGCAAATTACAAGGCAAAACCCTGGACCTGGAGGACAGGTCCAGGAGAAATAATGTACGCATACGGGGTATCCCGGAGACAGTCCCCGGAATGGATCTGCGGGGCCTCCTCCAGGATTTCATTGGGGCTGCCCTGCCTGATGTGGACAAGCGAGACATGATTATCGATCGCATCCACAGAGTCCCCAAGCCGGCTGGTTTGGATCCCTCCCTCCCCAGGGACGTGCTGGCTCGCATACATTTCTTCCAGCTGAAAGAGGACTTCCTGCGTGCCCTACGTGATTGCCCATCTCTTCCTGGAGACTTTTCAGCCTTACAGGTCTTCCAAGACCTCTCTCCGGGCACCATGGCTCTGCGCAGGGCCTTCCAGCCTTTCACCAAAATACTGCGCGCCAAAGATGTGCCATACAGGTGGGGATTCCCCACTAAACTGGTGATTAGGCGAAACGGGCTGATATCAGTGTGCCACACACCACGACAAGCTGAGACGCTTCTGGTCCAATGGAACCTGGTTGACGGACCCCCTTCGACTGCCCCCCCACCTGCCTCCCCATCCCGGAGAGTCCCTGGAGAAGAGAGATCCCAAGGGGTCCAGGAGTGAGGATGATGGTCCCTGCAAAAGGTTCTGTCCTGTGGTGCCTTCCTGAAGTACTGTGGAACTTGTCTTTCCTTTTTTTTTTCCTTTTTTATTAACTTTTTCTCTGTTTCTCTTTTTCACCTGTTTATTTTACTGACTTGACTCTTCACTGCCTTCTTCAGTGGGCCTCCCACTGTTGCTGATTTTTGTTTTTCTTGCCTTTTTCTTTTCTGTTTTTGAGGCCACAGTTACTCCCTTGCCCTCGCTCACATAGAGCGGTGAGGTTCTGCCCCGGAGAGTGTATTTGTTTTTTTTTTTGTACACTCTAGCCTGGTAGGATTTGTTTAACTGTCCCTACCGGCAGTTCTTGACTTTCTTATTGCTCTGTTGCATACAGATCACGTTGTTTTTTCCCTGGTTATCTTAATGTCGCCTCTCTATTCCTAATCTTCATATCCCCCCCCCTTCCCTCCTTCCTCCCCATTGTGTGATCCCCTGGTTCGTCTCATCCCTTCCCCTTCCTTTCTTCCTTCCTTCCTCCCTCCCTGGTGCAACCCACCTTCCTACTCCCCCTCTCCCTAATCCCTACCTGCAACATTACCTTTCATAAGTGGTAT
Source organism: Allobates femoralis (assembly GCA_033576535.1). Classification (NCBI taxonomy): domain Eukaryota; kingdom Metazoa; phylum Chordata; class Amphibia; order Anura; family Aromobatidae; genus Allobates; species Allobates femoralis. Next base: position 507,919,829 of record JARQOC010000001.1, on the reverse strand, counting down.
TGGTTTATACAATTGTTAGATCTCTTCCTCAGAACTAACAGTGCATTATTGAACATATTGCTAGCTATCATGAGTGTATCTATACTGTCAGTGAATGTAAATGGGCTCAATTCACCCGCCAAAAGGTCCTTGGTGTGGAGACAGCTTCTCAAATCCAAATGTGAGGTTGTCTGCATTCAGGAGACCCACTTACTCCCTGGTGACGAACCCAGAATGGCTTCGGCACATTACCCCTTTCAATTTTTTGCCAGCGCAGGAGCAAAGAAGGTGGGTGTGGGCATTTTTATCTCGAAATCAGTAACGTTTCATCACATCCGTACAATTCAAGACCCATGGGCAGGTATCTCATTCTGCTATGCACTATCAATGGCGTTCCCCTCACAATTGTTTCCTTATACGGTCCCAATTCTGGCCAACTAAAGTTTTTGAGAGCCTTCTTCAAGATCCTTGCACCTGTGGCGAGTGGAAGTAGGGTGATTGCAGGGGACTTCAACATCACAATGTCCTCTCAAATAGATTGTTCTGCTCCTGCTAAATCCAGACCTGACATGGGTACTTTAATTCACTCTCATAGGTTACATGACGTTTGGAGATATCTTCACTCCACAGAGAGAGATTATTCCTATTTGTCGCCCGCTTCCACTCCTACAGTCGCATAGACTACATTCTTGTGGATGATGCTCTCCTCCCTCGTTGCTCTGACGCCAAAATTGATGGGATATCTTGGACGGACCATGCCCCTGTGTCCCTCAAACTAGGTCATATGGGCGTTATCCATCCCCCAGCTCGCTGGAGGCTGAATGATCACCTTTTAGCAGACCCAACCAACAGCTCGAACCTGGAGGATCATATTAAATCCTATTTTGCCTTGAACGATACCTCCGATGTTTCGGAGGACACCCTGTGGCTGGCCCATAAGGCCGTCATCAGGGTCACCTTCTAAAACTTTCTGCTACTACCAAAAAACTCCGCACCGCTGCCCTCCTGCAGGCTTCCTCTGATCTTCTCAAGCTGGAGCACCTACATAAACATCATCCCACCCCCCAACTTACGCAAAAATTGTTTAAGGCCCGGCATGAGCTGAGAACTCTAATGTTAGACAAAGTCGAGAAAAATTTTAAATTCCTTAAAGCTAAATACTATTCCCTGGGTGATAAAGCCGGAGCTGTTTTGGCTCGAAGGGTCAAACGTGTGGCGGCGCGCACTAGGATCCCATTCCTTTATACCAAAAATGGGGATAAGGTGCTTAATCCCATTGCCATAGCAGCAGAATTTGGGGACTACTATGCATCATTATACAACCTACGCTCTGACCCCTCGACTCCGACACCCACTCCTGAATCCATTAATTCCTTTCTTGACAAAGCCTCCTTGCCTCGGATTTCGGACGCTCAACTAGCTACCCTCAACGCCCCTCTGACAATGTCAGAGATCCAAACTGCTATTAAATCCTCTAAAACACATTCCGCCCCTGGTCCCGACGGCTTCTCCTACTCCTACTATTCTCAATTCTCATCTATACTCTCTCCCTTTCTTCTTCGTCTCTTTGGTCATTGGCAGCGGTCCGGTACAATTGTGCGTGAAGGCCTTGAGGCTACCATTGTGACGTTGCCCAAGCCCGGGAAGGCTCTGACATCTCCTGGTGACTATAGACCCATTGCCCTCCTGAATTGTGATGTCAAATTGTACGCTAAAGTCTGGGCCTCTAGGCTCATGGTGGTTCTGCCCTCCGTCATCCACCCTGACCAAGTAAGGTTTGTCCCTAACAGACAGACAAGAGACGGCACCCGCAGAATTATAAACCTGCTGGATGTGGTAGAGAGGGGCCGTATCCCCAGTGCATTCCTGTCTCTAGACGCGGAAAAAGCGTTTGACAGGGTGCACTGGGGCTACATCACCGAGGTTCTACATAGATTTGGACTGACCGGCCCTGTTGCTGGAGCCATCTCTGCTTTATACTCTAACCCCTCAGCCTCGGTGTTGGCCTCTGGATTTCGGTCCCCCACGTTCCTGATCTCCAATGGGACTCGTCAGGGCTGCCCCCTTTCACCACTCATTTTCGCTCTGGTGATGGAGCCATTGGCCTCCATTGTCAGGCGAAGCCCTCGCATTCATGGGATTCCGGTGGGTGATGGGTCTTACAAAATTGGTTTATACGCCGATGATGTCATTGTTACTTGCACCGCTGTCGAAGACTCCTTGGACGAACTTCTTTCCATTCTTGCTGATTTCTCTAACGCTTCCTTCTATAAACTCAACCTCTCTAAATCATCTATTTTCCCTCTATTTCTCTCTCTCCCCACCCAACGGACCATCCAATCTAAATTCGCCTTCAAATGGGCCCCTTCTGGCTTTACTTATCTTGGCATCCACATTACCCAACTTAAACAAATCGTGCGACTTAATTATGACCTCACCATGCGCGAGATTCGGTCCTTACTGGACGGGATCCCCGGAGATTCTCTTTCATGGATGGCCAGAATTCAGGTGATTAAGATGCTCACTCTTCCAAAACTTCTTTACCTATTCAGGTGTCTTCCCCTTTATTTTCCCAAAAAATACACATCAGCTTTTCAGAGGGCCTTCAACTCATTCATTTGGCGAGGCAGACCTCACAGGGTATCCCACAGAATTATGTCCCTGCCTTACTCTGATGGAGGTCTAGGAGTTCCTGATGTCCGCTCATACCACATAGCTGCATTACTGGAACCCGCCAAGTTCTGGTGGGAATCTGGTCCTGCCCACCATACCTGGCTCCACATTGAAAGGTCCCTCTCCCCGTCCAACTCAACTAAGCTCCTCCTAGAAGCGTCCCTGCTACAGTCGCTTCCCTCTCCCCTTCCCCTACTGACTATGACTTCCCTGCTGAAGGTCTGGTCTTCGGTCAGCACACAAATGTTTTCCATTTCTCCTCCGCGATGTTTCGCTTGAGGCTCTCGAGCTGTTGGTTGTGGATCTATCTCTCTCTTGCTGGAGATAAAGGGGTGTATCCAGGCTGCGTGACCTGTTTGGAGATACGGGCCTATTACCCTTCGAGTCAATTCGAAACAAATTCGACCTACCACATTCCGTATTTCATCAATATCTACAAATACGCCACTTGTTGCAAACCCTTGGTATTTACGGCCTTCCTACTCACCTGCTGTCCAACCCGCTTCAACAACCGTTCAAATCCACAGGTCCCTGGGCACATGGAGTCTCCATTCTCTACAAGTTGCTCCTCATCCCCAAGGAGTTTGCAAAACTCCCTTGTATGGCCTCCTGGGAATCCCGCCTCTCCTTCTCGGCATCTACTGAGGTCTGGCGCAGGGCGGCCACTCATGCGAGCCGCTACACATCCTGTATAAATATGTTAGAACAAGCTAAAAAAATCCAGCTCGGCTGGTATATCTCACCTGCCCAATTGGCTAGATTTGGGAAAGCCACGACCTCTTCAGCGTCATGCTGGATGCTCTGCTCGCATAGGGGCTCCCCTAAACATGTCTGGTGGTCCTGCCCTAGGCTCCAGATTTTCTGGAAGGAAGTATCTGAGATGCTTACTAAAGTGTTGGGATTCCCATTTGCCCTAGAGGCTCCCCTGGCTGTACTGGGCCTGGGCATCGAGGACATGCCTCCCCCCCTACGCCCTATTCTTACGAATGTTCTAACGGCTGCCAGGCTGTGCATAGCCCGCCACTGGATACTCCCGTCCATCCCGTCCGTACAGGAATTGATTAACCAACTCCACCTTCATCTCTCCTATGAGGAAGCTCTTGCTCACGACCTTAAAAGCAAGACGAAAATCTCATCCTGGTGGGACCCTTGGAAAGAGTCCCCTTATTACCTCTCTCGCATCAACTCTGAATAATGCATTGTTGTTGATAACATTAACCAATACGTTACTCATATGTAATTTTCCCTATCCCTTCCTCCCCCTCTCCCCCCCCCCACTCCTGTATCTTACCCTATGTATTTTATATGGTTCATAGCTCTGCGAGCTAAAAGTTTGTATTATTCAATTCTTTGAAATATCAAAATAAAATGGTTTAAAAAAAAAAAAATGAAGGTGAAGACAGGCTAGGGATTGAAGGGGTTAAGCAGTACACCAGACATTTAGCTTAATGGTACCGTCACACGCTTCATTCTCGATCACGATATTGGCTGGAAAGTCACGTGATCGAGATCGTTAGCACAATTTTGCGATATCGCTTGTGCGGTGTCACAAGCATAGATCTTGTTAACGATTTCACATTTGGCAACACGCCAGCGATCCAGCGCACAACCCACCGATCGAGGCCAGCCAGTGTCAGCAATAGGCGAAATCGTTAATGAGATCGTTTGCACGGTGTCACACAGCACGATGCAGCACACCGTACGGTCGGAAATCGGTATATTTGAGAACACGTTCTCAAATCTGCGATGAGCGATACGACTCATTATCATCGTCGTATCTAGGAGTCACAGGCTACGATATCATTTGCACATCGTACCCACGCCTCAAAAAATCGGGTCGTATCTGCAATATCGTTTGCGATATCGCGACATGTGACGGTACCATTAGGCCCAGTTACACAGATAACTGTGCAGAGATTGTTCGAGATCTATGGTTGCAGTGAAATTATGGACACATTGTTCCATTAGTACACGTACACAAAATGGAACAATATGTCCATGATTTCACTGCAACCAGAGATCTGCGAACAATCTCTGCACAATTATCTGTGTGTGTAATTGGGCCTTTAGGATGCCTTCACATCACGATTTTGTGCTGTCCGTGGGGATCCTTGTTTTTGCAGGATCCCCCGGACAGCCACGGATCCAAACAGAGCCCTGCAATCGGATGGCAAATAGTCATCCGTTTCCGATTCTATGCAGGATCCATGCATCCTGTGGTCTCTCTGTCTCTCTCTGTTCTCCCTGCTACTACATCCTCTTTCCTCCGGTATGTTAAAAATAATAAATCTCCTCACAGAGGATACTTCACCTGTCCAGCACCTCCGGGGATGCGGCCGTCTGGCTGCAGGACCTCTTGTCACATCACCGAGCCTATCAGCTCACATGTCAGCTGACCGGCTCGGTGACGTAATAACAGGTCCTACAGCCCAGATGGGAGACGGTCGCATACCCGGAAGCGCTGGACAGGTGAAGTATCCTCCATGAGGAGATTTATTATTTTTAACATACCGGAGGAAAGAGGAGGGGAGAGGACAGGGGAGAGGAGAGGGGGGAGAGGAGATGGAGGAGCAGGGAGAACAGGGAGAGACAGGGTTATGTACTGAGCAATGCTTCTGGGCATGCTCAGTACATAATAACAGAGCCAACATCGGATCCAATGTCCATAGGCTCCCATGGTAACTTCCAACGGACCACCACGGTTCCTTGGTGTCCGATTTCAGAGACGGAGACTAATATCGCAGCAGGCTACGATTTTGGCTCCGTGACTAAATCGGACAGCAATGGATGGTGCTAAAATCGGATGCCAATAGGGAAACATCCGATCCGATCCATTGCCCATAGGGATAAAAGGAAGGCAAAATCGGATCTGTGTGTACACATGGATGCAGCAAAATCGTGATGTGAAGGCAGCCTAAATAGACTTTATATGTTGAAGATGAGTAAAGGCCACTTTACACACACAGATATCTGTGACCAATTTCTGAACAGATCTCTGGTTGCAGTAAAATCATGGACACATTGCTCCATTTTGTGGCTGTGTACAAATGTAACAATGTGTCCATGATTTCACTGCAACCAGAGATCTGTTCAGAAGTTGGTCACAGATATCTGTGTGTGTAAAGTGGCCTTAATAAGTCATGAAAATTGTTGATAGCTTCTCTATTGTCTTCTTTCTGTTCTTTTCTTTTCACTTCCTGAATAACTAAAATATTAATCTTAAGGTGTCAGAAGAAGCAGAGCAGACATCTAATTAGTTGGGAAATTGTCCTATGTTTGTAAAATGCAATTTACTAATGATATTGTCATCGTTTTCACATGTGTTTGCGTGACACAGCTTTGGAAGCTGCTTAATTTATGTTAATGATGGAAGAGAAGGCAATGTCTGCAGCTGTGCGTAACAGTGCTCTCCAATCAGTAACAACGGCCAATAAAACTAAATTTCACCCATTTTCTTGCCGTATGTTGAACAATATGAGTCACAACAACAGTATGGCAATAAACAGATTAGACAGTGCAGGCTTACAAATGAGTGCATTTAAAAAGTTAAGGTAACTATATTGCTGCAAAGGAATTTGTGACAGTTTTTGCCAACACAAATACTAAATTGTAAAAATTACAAAAAATAGACTATATTACAAAGCTATTCTTTGGAAAATACCACCAAGCAGTTTTCAGTTATGCATAATTAATAATCTTATGCGTGCACAAGAAGCTACACCCCAACCTTGAATTGCTGTGGACTTTCCCTTGCAGAGAAGCGGCCATTTCACCTACAAAACCTCCTGGCTGAACATATTGTCACTGCAGGTCTTATTCATCAAAACATTTACACCAAAGAAGTACATAAAAGTTTTATAAACATTTTTTGTACCACATTTTGTGTACTTTGGCAATTTTATTGGTGGAGCTGGAAGGGTATGAGGTCATGGCAAAGGCATGACTTCACAGCCTGTCTATTTCATGATGAGCTGTTGTGCTTCCTATACCAGAAATGTTACTTCAGTCCTTGACTGGAGTCAGATTTCTTGTGTTGGACATGGAGTCACATGCCAATCCTCAGACTCTCCTGATCTATGATGAGGATCGTACCTTTTCATGAATCAGGAGGATTTGACTCCACCATGCCTGCTCATCAAGACCGGCAAGCATATCGACGGTCTTCATAAGTCAGGGACAAGGTGATTGTGCAGCGAAACAGTGAAAAGACTATAGCAGTGCAGAGCAGCTGCAGTTTGAGCACCAGGTTCACAGCATGTGAAGACTGCCTTTCTTTTTTGTAGCAGGTATTTAACATTTAGGCTATTGTGGCGCCCCTGCGTTCAGGAGGCCACAAAGGGAACTGCAGCCAGGAAGGTAGGAAAGACAGTTGAACACCAACACCCTCACAGCCCGCACAACCCACGTAGCAGTAGAAAGCAGCACCCAACCCGGAGCCTGGGAACTCTAGGCAGGCAAGGGGTGGTGGGTTTAGAGACAGTGGGAGGGCCAACATGTAAGTCAGGTGACAGAGGGTAGATATAGAGCAGGGGGAGGAGAAAGGGGTCAATAGGCCGGTGTAGTCTGAGCAGCACAGAAAGAAGCACATGTTCTGGAAGAGTGGGGTGGAAGGAGCGCAGAATCTGGAGAACCAGTGTGAGCCACAGAGAGAAAGCCCATCCAGAGCCAGCACCCCAGGAGTGTGAGGGACGAGAGGATCAGTAGCACTGGGTCCTAGAAACACGGCTGAGATGGCAGACTGCAGGCGGATTAGCCCTCCTATTGAACCCGAAGACACGGTTAGAGAGAGCCTGGTAGAGCCTCACCACCGAGGACTCATGGAGGCTAGGCTAGGAGTAGAGTGTCGGCTCTAGAGGGGACTGTTGCGTCACCCGGATTCCCCAGACAACCGACGGGGGACTCTAGCTACATGTTAGGGTTCCCACCCCAAAGGACAGGCAGCTCAGTGGAAACCCGGAGGGCCCACAGGGGTCCGAGCCACTGCCATACTGTCCGGAGTCACACACATACTAAGTGAGGAAGAGAGAGAACGACAGCCTGAAAGGACAGAGAGCGAGTGAGGGGTCATAGAAGGAACAACCTGGCTGCAGGGAGTAAGGAACCCGGAGGGGAGAGTTATGCCCGTGTAAAGACTAACTTGTGACTGTGAACTGTAACTGGAACTGAGAGAACGTTGAGAAGTAAACACGGTGAACCCTGACTCAGACTCCCTTGCATGTTTCTGCCTGCACATGATTCCCTCCACACAGATCTGCAGAAGATCCCTGCCTGGAGAGCCACAGCTTGTCAGCTCCAACGCTGAAGGAGGATTTCTGCAGCTTCAGGACAGTAAGTGCATTGCACCCAGCACAGGCCTGCACCATACCTTACACAATAGACTTTATCATCACTGCCCCGGGAAACCCAGTTCTGCGCACGGAGAACTATTCCATCCTAGCTGCCATCACATCATCCCCGGAGGTCTTGCGGCAGCGGTGGCCACACTACTGGCCACACACTGTGGGTGGCGTCATGACTGACATTATCCCCTGTAAATATCCCCTTTTTCACTGTCAGGCCAAGGACCATCCGTGACATCCCCTGTAACAGACCCGGTCCGGTACTGAGTACCCTGTCCCATAATGGGCTCGACATAGAAACCTGGCGTCACAAACAGGATGTACTGGTCCAAAAGGAATTGGACCTCGTGTGCCTAAAGAACGTGTTCTGGACTTTCCCGCCAAAATCTGGGCCTTAATGGCGGCCATGGAAGCCTAACGCCATGTGCAGAAGAGGCGTGCCCAGGCCCCCCATCGTAGGCCGGCCCAGTCCAAGGCACGAAGAGAAGGACCCGCCCTGGCTCCCATTAACTCCGGGAGAGCCAGCCATCAATCCTAAAGAAGAGCCTCCACCCTAAGACAACCTACCATTGAGAAGCTGGCGGGAGATGAACAGGAAATCGCCATCAGGAAGAGGCTGGACGAACGACCGGAAAAGAAGAAGTCGTCATTGCAAGACTCGAGGACGGAAGCAGAGGACGCCGAGAAGAGTGCTGCAGTAGGAAGACCCCAAGTGATCCCGGAGGGCCCACGGAGCGAACCGGTGGAGGAACCCGGCCAGAGAAAGACCTTGCGTGACCACAGCAGAATGGCAGAAGGCGGCAGAGAGCGTCTTCGAACCGTCCGAGACCCCCGCTTGGTGTCTTACGGCTGCTACGCTTGCGGATGACACGGCCCAGACTAGATAAAACTCGGATTCAAATTGATTAAACCATCAACAGACTTCCCAGACCTCATCCACGCAACCCGGCTGGGTTGGCGTTTCATATATCGCGCAGAGTGAGGAGAGTGCAGCGCACGACACTGATTGTATGTCTTGCCTAGAACTGCATCGCGTCTGTTATAAGAGAAGCGACCCACTAGAGCCTTACCAGAGGGATACCTGCCGTTACCGGAGCCCCTTGATACCAGGCACCTAAGACGATAAGAGTTTTTTAGTTTTAGCACTCCGCTGCTAGTGTGAAGAGACGATACCACGATGACTAATTTTTCTTAGGAGATCCCGGTTGGCCCCGAGGCCTGCAGAAATTGTAACTACGGGAGGAATACATCAGGAGATGTGTAAGGAATGGAAAAGGAGGAATAGACGGCAGTTCCAAAAGCAGATTATGATCGCTCGCGGCAAGGAATCTAAAACGCAGCTAGATGGATAAAGAAGTACGCAATCCCCAGGCATGAAGGACGATAGTAGAAGATCATGAGGCGAGGGGCTTCATCACCGTGAACCCAGGTGGCACAATGGATGTATTTAATAATAGGTGAGAGTGAAAGCTACATCGAGCACACCGATAGAAGGTGACGATGGGCGATGGGTATAGTACCATGAAGTAAAAGGACAACGTGGCCCATATGGTGTGAAAGTCAAAAGATTCTGCTTGAACGCAACCGAGGAAGATGAGATCCCTGCCTTAGAAGGTCCAGAGCCCATCGCTTATCCAGCTTTGTCAAAATACACGGATACGGCAATGAACATGGATCCTGTAACAATTGTTGAGACTGCTACAGAGAAGTCCATGACAGATGCAGTGACTCAGACTCCAGAGAGTTATCTACTTATAACCGCTTTGCAAGGCCTCAGATGTACCCGCGACGACGAACATCGCAGACGTTACCCTGGAAGCAAGAAAAGAAGTGAAACCCGATTCTAAAGGAAGAAGAAGACTTGTAAGTGTGAATACAATGTAACCCTTGCTGTCCCCATCCTAATCCTGAATGAATGTTAGCTTTCCCTTGTCTGTCTTATATGTTATTTGAACAATTGCTACCACGAACAATGAGCTGGTATGAACTTTGATATGTATATAGTTGAGCACCTCGTGTGCTCCCCTTTGGTTTTAAGGCCAGCTTTGCACCTGAGAGATGGTGCATGAGATTGTTTGGAACTTTGAACTGTAAAGTGCTAGTGCGTAGTATTGAAGCGCTTGTATCCCCCTTTTTGAACTGCTTGAACTACTTTTGAGACTTTTTGAACTTTCAGCACTTTTTGAAAGAAAAAGAACTTTTATACCTTTGCTAAAAGTAATGCCTTTTTGTGTGTTTTACCTTAAGTAAAGTGAATGCGTTGTAGCATTGGGTCTAGAAGGGTAGTGAAATAGATGTACCCATGCACCTGTAGATAGTTCATTTATGTAACGTTTAAAAGGGCTCGTACCTCCCGGACGGGAAGAAACCAAGAATGCTTACTGTTAATGTTATAAATAAAAAATGTTTTCAGAGGGATCCATGACGGGCAGTGCGAGGACTCGCTGTTTAACTCCGGGAGAATGTGGCGCCCCTGCGATTCAGGAGGCCACAAAGGGAACTGCAGCCAGAAAGGTAGGAAAGACACACACATACTAAGTGAGGAAGAGAGAAAATGACAGCCTGAAAGGACAGAGAGTGAGTGAGGGGTCATAGAAGGAACAACCTGGCTGTAGGAGTAAGGAACCCGGAGTGGAGAGTTATGCCCGTGTAAAGACTAACTTGTGACTGTGAACTGTAACTGGAAATGAGAGAATGTTGGGAAGTAAACACGGTGAACCCTGACTCAGACTCCCTTGCATGTTTCTGCCTGCACATGATTCCCTCCACACAGGTCTGCAGAAGATCCCCGCCTGGAGAGCCACAGCTTGTCAGCTCCAACACTGAAGGAGGATTTCTGCAGCTTCAGGACAGTAAGTGCATTGCACCCAGCACAGGCCTGTACCATACCTTACACAATAGACTTTATCATCACTGCCCCGGGGAACCCAGTTCTGCCCACGGAGAACTATTCCATCCTAGCTGCCATTACATCATCCCCGGGGGTCCTGCGGCAGCAGTGTCCCCACTACTGGCCACACACTGTGGGTGGCGTCACGACTGACATTATCCCCTGTAAATATCCCCTTTTTCACTGTCAGGCCAGGGACACAGTCCGGACCAGGACCATCCGTGACATTCCCTGTAGCAGACCCGGTCCGGTACCGAGTACCCCGTCCCATAATGGGCTCGGACTAGGGTCACATTTGCAGTAGCAAATGCAGATCCTGATCTGGTTTTGAGCTGTAAAAATGATCATAACCGGACCCGGATTCGCAGCCCATAGGAACCCATTATAAAACCGGATTGCACTACATGCAATCCAGCTACGGCATTCTGGTTGTCCTGCCTGCGGTAAAAATCATGCAGGCAACGGTTTTCGCAAAGTTTTCTTATCCGTATTTCAATTGGGAACGGCAAATGTGAGTGGAGCCAGGTACAGTAATGATTCCTGTAGTCCCTTGAAAAAAATCGGACAAAACTGTATTCTCTCGGATTCGCCCTGGACAATCCTATTTCAACAGATTTAATTCCTGGACAAAAAAAACCATGCTGGGAAGCCGATCAACATTTCTATTACCGCAATGTCTCCTGCATCCGATACCCGCATTGCACATTATGGGTAATCCAGTTACCGGATGCAGGTTTCCAAACACATTTTGTAGGCAAAATGTGTCTGAAGGCACTTGCAATTAGCGCATCCGAATGTGGATGCGGTAACCGTATTTTGCCTTCCAAGTGTGACCCTAGCCTTATTGTCAGAAAATTAGAAACTTAGGCTAAGTGCCGTATATCCCGAGTATAAGCCGACCCGAGTATAAGCCGAGGCTTCTAATTTTACCCTCCAAAACTAGGGAAACTTATTGACTCGAGTATAAGCCTAGGGGGGAAATGAAGCAGACTCATCACGGTATACAGCCCCTCTCATCATGATAAATGGCCCCCCATTACTGGTATATAATCCCCCATCACTGGTATATAGGACCTCCATCACTGGTATACAGTTCCCCCCTCATCAGAGGTTACAACCCCCATCAGTGGAATACAGCCCCCACTCAGTGGTATATACAGGCCCCCCATTAGTGGTATATACAGGCCCCCCATTCAGAGGTATATACAGGTCCCCCTCAGTGGTATATACAGCCCCCCATCAGTGATATATACAGGCCCCCCATCAGTGGTATATACAGGCCCCCCTCAGTGGTATATACAGGCCCCCCCTCAGTGGTACATACAGGCCCCATCAGAGGTTACAGCCCCCCTCAGTGGTATATACAGGCCCCCATTAGTGGTACATACAGGCCCCTTTCAGTGGTATATACAGGCCCCCCAGTGGTATATACAGGCCCCACCAGTGTTATATACAGGCCCCCCTCCAGTGGTATATAAAGACCCCCCAGTGTTATATACAGGCCCCCCCTTGCTGCCGCACACCTGTAAAATAATAGCTCATTCATACTTATCTCTGTCGCTCTGTCACCGCGCGTCCTCAGTCTTCTTACTGCTTGTACCGGTGGGCGCAGCAGCAATGACATCATTGCTCTGCGCGGTCACATGATGACGGGTACAAGCAGGAAGAAGACCGGAGATGCGCAGTAACAGAGCGACAGAGATAGGATGAATCAGCTATTATTTACAGGTGGCGGCAGCAAGCGGGGGCCTGCATACACTGATGTGGGGGGTGCTGACATAGTGCATGTAACAGCGCCGCTCCCTGCGCTGATGGAGACAGGGGGAGCAGTGCATATTGCAACTGAACTAATGAGCGGGGGCACGTGACCGCCATCTATGCTGCTCCCCACCTCCTCAGCCGGACACAGTTCCCCTACATGAGGTGTCACTGGGTCGAGTATAAGCACGGAGGGAAGGCTCTTTCAGCACAATGTTTTGTGCTGAAGACTGTGCTGAATCGAGGACAAATGGTACTAGAAAAAGAAGACCTGGGGGGGAGACACGGGGAAGAGGAGGTGGGGTGGGGGGGAGCAGCAGCACAGGCAGGGGAGGATGCGAGCACTAAGCGTTGGGGAGAGGAGGATGGAGGATGAAGCGGCGGGGTGGGGGAGGCCGGAGCAGCACAGCAGGGGAGGATGGAGCACAGAATCGCGGGAAAAGGAGGATGGAGGACAAAGCGGCGGGGTGGGGGAGGCTGGAGCAGCTCAGGCAGGGGGAGGACGGAGCGTCAGGGGGAGGACGGAGCACAGAGCAGCGGGGAAGAGGAGGATGGAGGACAAGCGGTGGGGTGGGAGGCTGGAGAGCACAGGAGGGGAACGGAGGATGGAGTGGCGAGGAGAGGAGGATGGGGGACGAAGCGCTGGGAGGATGGAGGACGGAGTGGCAGAGGGAGGAGGACAAAGGAAGGAGAGGAAGCGGTGGGTGGGGAGGATGGAGTGGCACAGGCAGGGGGAGGACGCAGCTGCAGGGGGAGGACGAAGCACAGAGTGGCGGGGGGAGGATTACGGAGGATGAAGAGGTGGGGTGAGGGAGGATAGAGCAGCACAGGCTGGGGGAAGACGGAGTGGCGGAGGGGAGGAGGACAAAGGAAGTAGGACTAATCGGTGGGGTGGGGGAGGATGGAGCAGCACAGGCAGGGGAGGACGGAGGACGAAGCGGCGGGGTGGGGGAGGACGGAGGATGAAAAGTGGCACATGCAGGGGGAGGATGGAGCACAGGGCGGTGGGCGGAGGACGGAGGACGAAGTTGCACAGGCAGGGGGAGAAAGGCTCATATCTACACACAGTCACACCTAGACACAGACTCAGACCCACACACATACACACACAGACTCACACCCACACCCACACACACACACAAACACACAGGCTCTCACCTCTCTGTCCCAGTGCTGGCCCTCATGCTGGCGTTGTCCTGCAGAGTAGGTGTGGGGGAGGTGGGCGCAGAGGTGGCGGTGTGCAGGATGATCCCGCGTGTCATGTGCTGCTGCCACCCAGCTGCACTGACAGGGGGCAGACACCCGGGATCATCCTATGTCCGCACAGTCTGTGACAGACTGTGCGGCCATAGGAAGCAGGAGAGTGGGGAGGAGCCGTACGATGTGCGCTCCATGCACCCTGGGAGCACTGACCCCGGCAGCCCCCGGTGTCAGTGCGCGGGTTTGTGGCAGGGGTCAGTAACGTGAGGCTGTGGTGAGGCTGCGGCGGGAGTCTGCTGCGGCCGAGCCAGCAGCCGCCATCTTTTATTCTCTTTCTGTGTACAGAAATCGCGGGCTAGCGCTAATTGGTCCACCCGGCCGGCTCCACCAATCAGCACTAGCGCGCGATTTCCGTGACAGACAGAGAACATTAGACTATTATATAGTAGATGGAAGGCAATGTGTGCCCCATTATATTATATGGATGGCAATGTGGGGCCCATTATATTATATGGAATGGAATGTGTGGCCCATTATATTATATGGAAGGCAATGTGTGCCCCGTTATACTATATGGAAGTCAATGTGTGCCCCTTATATTATATGGAAGGGAATGTGTGCCCCATTATATTATATGGAAGGCAATGTGGGGCCCATTATATTATATGGAAGGGAATGTGTGGCCCATTATATTGTATGGAAGGCAATGTGTGCCCCATTATATTATTTGGAAGGCAATGTGGGGCCCATTATATTATATGGAAGGGAATGTGTGCCCATTATACTATATGGAAGGGAATGTGTGGCCCATTATATTATATGGAAGGGAATGTGTGGCCCATTATATTATATGGAAGGCAATGTGGGGCGCATTATATTATATGGAAGGGAATGTGTGGCCTATTATATTATATGGAAGGCAATGTGTGCCCCATTATATTATTTGGAAGGCAATGTGGGGCCCATTATATTATATGGAAGGGAATGTGTGGCCCATTAAATCATATGGAAGGCAATGTGTGCCCCATTATATTATATGGAAGGGAATGTGTGCCCCATTATATTATATTGAAGGTAATGTGTGCCCCATTATACTATATGGAAGGAAATGTGTGCCCCATTATATTATATGGAAGGGAATGTGTGGCCCATTATATTATATGGAAGGGAATGTGTGCCCCATTATATTATATTGAAGGTAATGTGTGCCCCATTATACTATATGGAAGGAAATGTGTGCCCCATTATATTATATGGAAGGCAATGTGGGACCCATTATATTATACTAGATGGCGGCCCGATTCTAAAGAATCGGGTAGTCTACAATCCATATATAGTTTATTTAGTAAGAGTTAACAATAATGCAATTAAGATATGATATCTATCCATCAACTACCTATGTTTGTATGGTCTATGTAATTTTTGGAAATGTAATTGTTATATGCTAAGGCGTTTGGTACACATACTGGCCAATACTTGTGTGCCCATCAAGTAGCTTCATTTAAGAAATCAATGTTCATAGTCTACGTATTCGCCAATCTGTGTTTGCCCATCAACCCCGTCACGGTAGCCTCTTAGACCCAGAGTGTCGTCGGAGAGGAGCGGAAGAAGCAAGATGGCCGGGCGGAGCAGATCCAGGGTCGGTTTGATGGCGGCGGCTGCAGCGGGATGACGGTGTCTGATGGCGGTCTGGTAAGTGTAGCGGACACTGTGAGTGTGCATGAGAGTATGAGTGTGTGTGTGAGTGTGGAGGGGGAAGCGAGGGGAGGAGGGGTACGATAGTGTTGTGCCAGGGGTAGAATAGATGGTGTATGTATGTTTTGTATATTTAATGTATTTAATGTTAATGTTTAATTCACAATGTTAGAGCTATTTGCGGACTTTGCGGTAAGAAACCGCAATTTCCGCACTTTCTGCCTAAGGGGCGACTTGCGGCACACTTTCGGCGCAATTGCGGCAAGTCCCCATGTAATGTATAGGAGACTTGTGGCAAGGTGCGGCAGGTGCGATTGCCGCACCTTGCCGCAAGTCTCCTATACATTACATGAGGACTTGCCGCAATTGCGCCGAAAGTGTGCCGCAAGTCGCCTCTTGGGCAGAAAGTGCAGAAATTGCGTTTTTTTTCCGCAAAATCCGCAAATAGCAGAAAAGGGGGGGTCCGATAGTGTTGTAGCAGAGGGGTGGGCGGAGCTAGGCAGGAGCGGTGCGAGGTGGGCGCAGAGAGGCGGGCGAGACGTGAGGTGGGCGGAGCCAGATGGGAGCGGCGCGAGGGGGTGGAGGCAGACAGTGAGCGGCGTGAAGTGGGCGGAGCCGGGCAGAGGTGGTGCGAGGTGGGCGGAGCCAGGAGGGAGCTGCGCCTGGTGGGCGGAGCAACGTAGGAGCAGCTGAGGTGGGCAGAGCCAGTGGTGAGCGGCGCGAGGTGGGCGGAGGCAGGAGGTGAGTGGCGCGAGGTGGGTGGAGCCAGGCGAATGCGGTGTGAGGTGGGCGGAGCCAGTTGGGAGCGGCGAGAGGTGGGCGGAGCCAGGCGGATGTGCCGCGAGGTGGGCAGAGCCATGAGGGAGCAGCACGAGGTGGGCAGAGCCATGAGGGAGCTGCACAAGGTGGGCGGAGCAAAGCGGGATCGGCGCAAGGTGGGCGGAGTCTGACAGGAGCGACACGAGGTGGGCGGAGCCAGAGGAAGCGTTTAACGGTGGGCGGAGCCAGCGGGGAGAGGCACAAAGTGGGTGGAGCCAGGCGGGGAGCGCATGTGAGGTGGGTGGAGCCAGGTGGGAGCGCCGTGAGGTGAGCAGAGCCAGGCGGTAGCAGGGCAAATTGGGCGGAGCCTGGTGGAACGCCACAAGGTGGGCGGAGCCTGGCGAGAGTGGCGTGAGGTGGGTGGAGCCAAGCGGGAGTGGCGCAGTGGGATGGCGGGATCCGATGGCGGTCTGGTAAGTATACTGGACACTGGTAGTCTGCATGAGAGTATGAGTGTGTGTGTGTGTGTGTGGGGGGGAGGCGTACGATAGTGTTGTGCCAGGGGTGTACGTGTGTGTGTGGATGTGTCGTGGGGGTTTTGGGGGGGTGAGTGCTGAGTAGTGGAAGGTGAGGGGGTGTGGTGGGAGGCAGGGGTGTAAGACAGGGGGGGCGTGGGGCGCAGGAACCCCGATGGCGAGAATGGGGGCCCTAAATTTTGCCCCCCTTTTGCTAAAGGTTAAAAACCCTCTTGGTTAGGTATACAGCCGGTTCAAGTCAGGATTTTGACGTCATTTCGAAAGCCCTAAATGACGGAAAACTGTTTAGGGTTTTATTAGAATAGATGGGAAAAGGGAATTTGGGGGCCCATTATATTTTATGGAAGGGGAATGTGGGGCCCATTATTTATATGGAAGGCAATATGTGCCCCCATTGGTCGGCCGCCAGCACCCTAGCGAACCCCAAAAAAAACTAGCGCCTCACTTCCCATTGAGATACATGGAGGGCTTTGAGTTTCAAATTTCCCCCTGTAAGGAGGCGCTATGCTATTGGTCGCCCCGTGTGCTGGCGCCGACCCAATGAGCATAGCGCCTCACTTCCCATTGAGATACATTGGATAAAATAGCGGTGTTTAGAGCTGTGCATGGCCGGGCCCCTTTGGTTTTTATTTTCGGAAAAAAAAACCCCGGCGACCTGCCGCAAGTGCCAAAAAAACCCCACTTGCCGAACCTGCCGAAGCCAGCCCCATACATTTTATGGGGGTTGCCGCAACCGCGCCCAAACCCTGCCACAAGTGCAGCCCGGGATGCGGGGAAACGCGGGGAGATGCGTTTTTTTTAAACCCCTATCTGTGCGATTTGAAAAAAAACTTTATGTGAAAGGGTCCCCTTTCGCAGCAGAAATTATTGCAATTGACTGAAAATGTAAAAGTGTACTTTTCATGATTTTAAAAAAGGGCAGGACAAAAATGAAAAATATAATTTTGAAAATACTTAATAAAAATGTACAAAAACAGCATAAGAACAGCATGGCACTGGCTTTG